>PNEQ01047267.1:0-10700 GCA_003012365.1 Medauroidea extradentata
AGGGGGCTTCACAGACTGTCAACAGGGCAGTGTAATGCTCCTGCATGGTGCAACGCTACATCGAGCCTTGCTGCGCACACTCCACTCTACAGCGTGTCAGCAGGTGGTGTGCGGCGGGGTTGCCTAAGCTGAGTTTTCATTGCGCTCCCCTACGAAGACGGTACATTTCCGCCTACGGGTTTATAGTTAAAAAGTGCTTGTTTTGGCTCGTACTACCTGCCCTCAAGCGATGTATCATGAATTAATATACACCCTGTATATATGTGTGTGTGTGTGTATGTATGTATATATATATGTGTATATATATATATGTATATATATATATGTATATATATATATAAGAAAGTCGCGTTAGTTTCACTATTTATAACTCAAGAACGGCTGAACTGATTTGGCGGAAAATTGGTGGGGAGGTACCTTAGAACCAGGAGAAGGACATAGGATACTTTTTATCCCGTTCGACCGCGTTCCCGTGTGACGTCAAAGAGAATACAAATCACTATAAAATGTGGTATAACAAAAACGCATATGACATGGAATAACAAAACGCAAATGACAGCTAAACATAATTTTGTCTATGGATAAGTATATTTGAAATTTTGATAATTATAAGTTTTGTCAGAAATCAATAATCAGTAATTTGTATTCTCTTTGAATCATCATTGACAATGCCGCGACCAAGACGACCGAATCTTTCCCGACAAAGCATGTTCACGGGTAGGAAGACCATCTGCGTTGTTTGTTCTTGCGCCTGATAAAACAAATGAAGAGTGCAACTCATGCACCAAAATACTTGAAAAATAAAGAATCATTAAAATACTCAATCCAAAATCTGCTTACTTATTGCCTTTAAGGCGGAACAGAGTTCGCAGGGCCAGCTAGTCTTATGATAAGGGCGGAATCGATGGAATGCGGCCTTCAGCCGAGGCCGCCTAGAGGTGTGCAGAGATGCGACCGTTAGCAGATTATTTGAAAACTGCTCGTCACATATGAGTGACCACAGCTTATAAACAGCATTTAAAGAACATTGCACGTGTGTGTACCTATTTAGGGTTCACCACTACTTATTGCAGCATATTTTCTAGCGGCCGAAAATGACGAAAATGGGAGTGTTTGCGGAATTTTTTAGGTATGTAAACCTTAGCGCAGAATCATTTAAAAGGTACAGGCGTGTACAATATACCTTTGTATTGAATAGTACGCTATACAATTACAGGGTCACAACTGGAAGTCTCATTGAGACGAGTTGTCGACTAGAAGACTGGGCGTTGGTTGCGCCTAGTGGCTAGGGTGAGGCGTATTGGGCGTGTTGTCTCGACCTTACCACAGCCGCACTTCTAGGGCCTTAAACGCGCAAACTATGTTCACCCAGACAACCACCTTAAGTCCTAGCTAATGGTTAAGGAATATTTTATAAGTATTTTTATTCTTTGTTTTTTTATATAATTTTAAGCATTGGCGTATTTTTAACTGGGTGTTCCAGAAGCGATAAAATCTTAAAGTATTACTACAAACCTCTAACTTCACCAAATAACATAACTTACGTGTCTTTGTGGTAGTGTAACATAAACGCTGCAGACTTAGTAAAAAGTTGAGAAAGTAATAAAGTCTGAATAGTAGCATCAGACACGATAGTTATGAAGAAGTAATATAACAGCAGCCAGTATTCTATGTCAAGTATAAAAAAACTATTATCTTTATACAGCTCATCTCGTGTTAAAATATGTTATTAATTATATACACAACAGCAATAGTGGCAGTGTTAACATTCACTCGTTTTGAGCTCGTTCTTTGTGAATCAAAAATGTACGATTAACTTGAAAGTAATAACATACCATTTTAAGATTTATTTTTGCTATAACGTATGACATTAGTTTACACAAGAACTTGTCTGACTGATACTGCCACAGTTTCTATAGTAGCTAATAAAATCTGTTTTCATAAACTTGTCGCAAACCAGGCGTAGCAGCAAAGGTGCTTGTTGAAAAATGGTATTTTCTATTGGCTTGCTCAAAAACATGCTCGTGGATGAGCGCTGCCGGTGACAAAACGTTTTGCCTGAAAAGATCAGTGTTATAGAACGATGCGAAGGAATCATTTTTAAGTTAGGTTTATTCATCACTTCAGTGTAAAGTGGGTAGTTATAATGTCAGTTTCACCGCTGAAATTAAAATGCATCTGAAATATAAAGATGTAACTAATAACATGCGATTATATATGCTTTATGCTAAATGTTCACGGAAGTATGTTACAAATTTTTGCGAGATGATTCCTTTTGATAAAGTTATGTAACGAAAATGTTTGACTGGCGCAAATCTTAAGGGAGAAACTTTTGAAACGTTCGTTACAGCAACCAAAAAAAAAAGGAAAAATATACAATGGACTTCCGGGAGCGGTCTAATAATAACAAGATTTGCAATATGTGAAGAAAAAAATATACATGTACCTTTCACCTTTAGTAGATAACGGAGTACGTCATGCTTTTTTTCACCACAAAATTCTTTACCGCTGCATTTTTTTGGTTACTAAAATATACAGTTTGAAAAGGAGGCATCCACAAACAAAAGAGGTGACCTTGTCGCAACACCCACAAAACTGTTTTTAATAAAATTAACGTAGAAAATGAGGAGTCTTACAGGTAGGAAATACGCGATACTCAGGAGGTTCGAGCAACCCTATTATCTAATGAAAATGAAATGTTTTCAGAAGAATTTTTCCATAAATACATTTCTAGTTATCACTAAAACGCACTCGGAATATAATTATTTACCTCTCCTTACTTTTGGTTATTTTAAGAAATGTTGTTCAATGTCCGTTTTCAATCGCGAATTTCTCCCTAAAGATTTGCGCCAACGAAAAAATTGCATATTAAAACTTTACCTCATTTTTACAAGAAACCGTCTCGCAAAATTTGTAACATACTTTCATGAACATTATGTGTATTTTCCAGTATGTCAACATGGCTACACTGGGTGGGTTCAAATTAGAAATATTGTGAATAAATTCGCGGAACAGCATCGGCAATTACCTAAAAAATTATCCGACTCGGTGTTAGCACGTAGCTTAGAAATATATTAAATAAAATTTTAGTTTAATAATTACGAACAGAATGTCTAAGTTACCGGCAGTAGTTTCATATAAGCAATTAAATAGCGTCAATCGTAATTACTTCATGAAAGAAGCCAACCTACATATCTATGGAGTAGTTCGATGTTACACCAGCTTATGACGTGGCGGATTGTGGGTTTAAGTCATGGGTAACGTATGAAAAATTATATTAAAGCTATGTTAAGTTTATGTTGTGGTTTTTAACCAATTTTATAAAACATGCAAATTTACAAGCGCTTCAACTAAGATACTGTTTCGAAACAATAAAGAGAGAACAGAAGCAGAGACACGTGATTTTTTTACGAGTGTAAAACACGACTGTGAAAAGAAATTATATATGTATGTTTGTACACTAAAGTGCTGCCTACTGTCGTAGAGCGTGAAAATGAGTAAAATCGTTCAAATGTAACAAATTATTTCCCTGATAGACTGTAACATTTTATGTAAACCCCTGCGAGCATCAATTTATTAATTACAGAAGTATGAAGGCTTCTACCGGAATCTTGTTGACGGGTTTCACAATCACTAACTCCGCCCGTAACTAGAGACGGAAAAAATTCGCAGGGTCACTGACCTTTGCAGGCTAGCCTGCAAGAACGTCTGTGTACACAAACAAACAGGAGCTGCTTATTGGCTGCTCGCGACACAGTGATACCGCAGCCTGCATTTTGTTGTTTCTATGTTGTAGGCTCTGAGCCCTTCATGAGGTGTCAGATAAGTCAAGGGCCAATAATTAGGTAAGTGAAACAAAATTACAGTTTTATTTTAGTTCTAGCGAATTTTTCAGTTCCCTAGGAATATAACATACCATATCTCAAATTTCCACACACGAGGAAACACCACAACTGTAGTGATAGAAAATTAAGAAGTCGTGTGATTGTGAAAATTACACATGTATCGAGGTATTACTATTTGTAACATTCTCATATTGATTTGAATTAAGTAATGCATTTATGTAAAACCCCTTAAGACTAAAACACTGACTTGATAAAAATTCATGGTTTACACATTTACAGCAGTGTTAATAAGCAGTACGCATTTCCTTCTCCGACATGGACAATAAGCCGAATACAAAATTTCACAATTTATGTTTAGATAAATACAAAATACGTAATAACAAGTACGACTAATTTTTATTTAACAATTTGGATATGAAAACTATTTTGGTTCTGCCTAAGAACACAATCATTTTAGCGATATTCGAACAACACACTGTTATAAATCGTCACTAGTTCCATACAATATACTCTAAAATGTCCTCAATAGTTATTTTCCTTCATGGTAACACTCAAAAGTTGTCAATTTTAAAATGTTCCTAAATCAGTCCCAGAAACACCCGTAAAGGTCAGAACGCCTCGAGAATTGTGATGTAATCACTCCCCACTCTTAGAACCTGAGCTATATTTTGGCTTACGTTCAACTGTTATCTATGCTAACATTTTTCTATTCACCTTGTACAAAATGTACAAGACGTTTTTATATGATGCAAATATTTCTCGTTAGGAAATATACTTGTAATAAATTGGCAACTCGCTGAAATATTTAAATCAGTATATGATATTTTCTACTAAGGCCCACTTTAAAATTTAATTTTGCTATGGAAACTAAAAGTCAGTTTTAAAAATATTTGCAATTACTTCTCCTAGCATACTAAATTTTTAAAAAGTAATATGACCTATGCTTCATTCTGGCCAATATTAGTTTTTTCACTTTGTATGTGTACTTTTCCTGTAAAAATCTAAGTAGTTAGCTCTATCAAAAGTAACTTAGTGACTATCGAAACATCTTCAGTATATATTAACACATCCATTCGATTGTAATTAAGTAATACAAATATAAACACGAAACTAACATGAGTTTCTCTTCTCTACCGTTATTCTTAGAACTAGAGATCAATCTTTGTATTCAGTGTTTTCGTACAAAGTGAGCGAGTTACATAATTAACTCGTTGTTTCCCTACAGAAGTGCGTCACGTCATGTGACTAGTGCAGCAAGGACATAATTGAGCGTGGGTAGTTGTGACGTGAGTTTTCCCAGTAGTCGACGTGAAGTAACTGTTCGAAAATAAACCGTTGCGGTAACAACAGCATAAAGCTTCAGACGCACCATTTTCAGCTACTGACTGGAAGTGTTACGCTGAAACAGTGCTATTCACTCAGGCAATTCCGAATATTGTGAGTAGCCAGGAAAACTGTGCATGTTTACCGGTACGGTTAAAATATAAGGCAAAATTGAGTTTATGTGACCACCTAATCCGAAACACGCGTCGCTTGACATCTGTAGCTAGGTAGGATGGAGGTGCATTACCGGACTCATATCTCAGTATATTTCTCTCGGCACGTCTTATCACCTCTTAACATTATACTCAACAGTTTCTGGAAATCATATTAACTGAACCAAACTGTTTTTGCTACTAACACTTGCAAAAACTTGTTAGTCCATGATTCATGCTTCATGATTTACCTCTGCCATCCCTTACATCAATTGTTTATATTTTAATTTAACAAACGGTTACATTAAAACCGTAATACAAAAAAAAAGTTTTGTAAAATTTATAGCTTACCATTCTTTACACTTGACTTCGGCGGACGCAGCGAACATGAGAACGACCGTGTCTTTCATAAAACGCGAAGATAATATTCATATGTGTAATACTTGTATTGCTATAGCGAAGGTAATATTAGCCTTGATTTATATGGGGTTAATGCGGGTTGCATGCATGTGCCTGACACACTGGAACAGCCTCTTAAAAATGTTAAGTTCAACACATTCAGAAGCCATGTTCGAACGCGTTTACAACTAAACATGTCTGTGAGGTAACCCACCTAAACCAAATAAATTCAGTGATCTTTCTAACCTCAACAAATTTATAATTACAAGTGTCCGATACTTCGTTATCATCACATCTACACTCAACCTTTGTGACGTTTCAATAATATTGCAATTAACTAAAAATTTAATGTGCTTCTATAACGAATACAAACATTTTAGACACAAAACTTTATTTAACAAAACAAGTGCAAAATGTCACACCAAAAAGCAACTACATTTGTTACATAGCTCGTTACTCGAAGTAGCCAATGGAAGAGCAGGAGATAATATATGCACTCCGAAACCACATATGAAATTAGTTTACTTTGAACCAGAATACACTGCGACCTTAACTTGTTCGAAATTCATATAAACCGCACTATAGAGCTGAAAATATTTAAGTGAAGTAGTTCTGCATCTAGTGTGAACGCAGCCTGGGTTTATTTGGCTATAATTTGACTGTTTTTTTCTAGAATAATTCCTTCTAGCTTAACCGGACGCCTTATTGTTTCTTGGATAAATCAGTTTTAATTCAGTTTGTGTGACAGCGCCCTTATATAGGAAAAACAACTGGCAACGTTCAATTATATTTATAACGTAATTTCAGACATCAGGTTTTCTAGGCTATCTTTGGAAGTCATTTAGACACCAAGGCCATGCTCTATTGTTTTCACTGTTTTTGCGATAGTCAATTTTTTAAGCTTAAAAGAGAGCATATATCAAAAACCTGTTTGGCAGTTTTGTTTTAAATGTTTTTTTTTTGCCGTGATAGTTACTTTTTTTCTAAACAGGAAATTATACGGTTTCGACTAAAAAGTCAACTAACCATTACTTAGTTACATAACTAGCTAAAACCTTATATATTTTACTGGCTTGAAAAAAAAAATCAGCCAACATGGAGAAGACGATTTTAAACAAAACTGCCAAACAGATTTTTTATATATGCTCTAATATAGGCGTAGAAAATTTAATTTCGCTAAAAAAAAAAAGTAGAAGCAGTAGGGTATGGCCTTAAGCAACGTTACGTACATTTTTCGAGAGAAAATAATTGAATAACACATTTTAAAGATTTTCATGTCACTACATTTTTGTCGTTTCGGTAGCAAATCGACGTAGGCTATATCTTATTGGTGCTTGTGCGAAACAATAATGTTGCAAAGTCCCTCATTTCCGCTTCTTAGTCCTGGCTTAATATATCTTTATTAATATAAAATTTAGCACTTCTGGTAAAAATTACCTGGTTTTAGTAAAATTTTACAATATAATTCAGATTTTTGTGTGCTAAGATAGTTTTACTATTGTTTTATTTGTTCGTTGCTCACTATGCCATTTTCTGTTCACATGTTCTTCTGAACACATAAGAAACAAATATTACATTATGAGAATACGTTATTTGTCAGTAAAATTTCCGCTGTAAACCATATACGTACTTTCAGTTTGTCAAAATATCTTGCTAACCATTAATAATGTACAAAAATTTCTAGAACGAAATATATTCTGATGATTTTCCTAATTTTCAATAATAATTTACAGGACCATATTGGGGTGTTATGTTTTTAGCGTCTAAGTTTTCAAAGTTTTATTTTAGTTTTGTACAGATATGAGAAATTCTGGGGCAGTATAAAATGTAGCGATTGAATTCACGCTCAGCAGTGTCGATTTACGTTAGTGTCGATACACAATGACGATGTAAGTTAATAATTATGCTGGTAAAGCTCATCCTGACAAGCTAGTGCGTTATAAATTCTTTAGTTGCTCTGTGCCTAATCATTTACATTCATTTTTAATACAACAGTTTTTTATATTTTTAATTTCTATAGCATTTAGTGATTGTGACCTTTGCAGCTGAAAATTTAAAAACGTACAGTTTATTAAGACAAACAGAAAATAATTGTTCTAGAATCTCGCGAATCAACTGTTCTTGCCACGTCACAGCACATCTCGTAAAAAAAACATGCAGTTCACGTGGCATTTTTTTCTTGTTGCTGGGAAAATTCACGTTCGATAAATAGAACCAGCAGTTTTAATTGTTCCAGAGTTATACCATTGTTATTATCGGTAGTTTTCTGATAATATTGCTTTGTATAAGGTCTCTTATCACCTTTAGTGTGTCAATTGGCATATATCTTTCTTCTTTGTCAGCACTGTATTTTAGCTCCGACACATTCGGATTCACTAACCGTAGTTGCATCAAAAGGACACTATTACACTGATGACATACCTTCATATCAGGAAAAATGTTACTAGAAATTAGTTAGTAAGACTAATTCTGTTTTTTTTTTGTGCGAACAACTGTATTTAATAGTAAAATTTAGGATTCAGCTTAGATACATGTAACGTACTTCAGATATACCTAGCCAGTACACTACAAAAACTCTTTCTTTGCCACAACACAAACTTAGCTGCAAGGTATCTTTGCCGATAAGAAAATTCTCGTCAGAGGTATGGAGCATTGATACCGTAAAATAGTGTTACCTTAAATAGTTTATTAGTAATCGTTATGGTAAGGTTAGACTTTTTTAAATGCAACTTTTATATTGAAAAAAGGTATATATCTTAGAAGCAAACAAAATAAAATTGTTCTAAATAAAAATATTTTAAAAGAAAAATGTAATGAGACCAAATATATAGGCCTATTGCCCAAGCGTTAACTGTACAATAAGATTTCTTTATCGCAAGCTAAACATCACTTTCTGTAAAAGAAACTCTTGCACTGTGTATAAGAGTAATCGGACGTTGGTTCCTGATGTGACATTTTAATCACTTTAACTGGCTGGAGACAGTTCCACTGTTATAAGCCGCCAAACGGTATACAGGCTACTAATATAACTGCCTTAGTAAAAAATGGTCCAGTATGCATTATTGTTTGAGCCCATAAAACAATTTAACTTATGTTTCGCGTATATACACACTGTCCACGTAGTAACATAAGCTGTTCGTAGTAAAATGTCAAAAAAAGTGACAACTAAAAATAATTTGTTAGTACTGGTACAGCCAAACGTTTTATGTGATCGCCATAAAAAATTTTCGCTTTCACCACTTAAATAAATTGTGGTCACCTAAAAATAATTTTGCATTTACCACAAAATAACTCAGCAGGGAACAATAACTACAGAATTTTTTCTGGGTAAGTAAGAATTTTTTTATGGCCTTGCATAGTTTGTTCTGTAAATTAATTTGAATCTTTGTTTTAGAAACAGCATTGTCATGTAACTAATAAACAAACTGTATTAATTTAGTCACTCTCAATATAAAACATTATCATAATTGCTATTGGAAGGAAGAGGAAATAAGAGTATATATATAGCATGGTATTATGCTTAAATCATATGTTATGTTTGATTAGTGTTTTCTGTATAGGTAATATTGATAGCGTAATAAAATTTTGCATAATTTTTAAAGAAACTATAAGGTAATAACTAATTTAGAAAATTAAAAAAGAATAACTTATATAAACCTTTCTTCCCTTCGAGTGTATATTAAGAGAGCTACGTGCCTTTAAAACAAGGGTTTCGTAAAGCAGAAACTAGTTTGGGGCAAGAAATGAATGGTTAAGTGGGTGTTTTGAATAACAGATATGTTACACGTGTCAAACTATGGCTGCTAATAATTCCACTACATTAGAGAAATACGAGCTGCCTTCCTCTGTTTCCGTGAAACTTTCTAACAATAAATCTTAAGTGCTGTACGACAATGATATATTGTTCAGATATAAAGGAATAAATAATGTTGACTTTAAGCAACCCTTTCCTTTGAAATGTTTTCGAGATACAAATTTGGACTTATTCAAAACAAGAAGCCTTATAGGTAGGCAAGATGCAACACATGGAATTTGGCGACTGTTTCGTATAACTTCAGTAAAATTTGACAGCTGCTTGTTGGCAATAACTGTTTAAATTTTAAAATGCGTGTCCCAATGCAAGGCAAAATATACAGTACAAATGTTGAAAAAGAAATGTCAATTATTTTAAAACTAAAAATGTCTACTGACATAGCATAAAACATTTGCAGTATTTAAAAAGGTGTGCAGTCAGAACTGCCCAATTTTACTGAAGTTAATACATAACATACTATACTACGTACTTTATGTTAAAAATGTACTAAACGTAATGCGTGTTGTTGCAATCTTTACTAGAATAGCTCTAGGATGTATCATACATTTTAAATTTACTTCCTGAGCGGATGATAGTGAGGAGTAGTCTTAAGGTGGTGAAGAAT
This sequence comes from Medauroidea extradentata, assembly GCA_003012365.1. Taxonomy (NCBI): domain Eukaryota; kingdom Metazoa; phylum Arthropoda; class Insecta; order Phasmatodea; family Phasmatidae; genus Medauroidea; species Medauroidea extradentata. The sequence goes on from PNEQ01047267.1 coordinate 10,138, forward strand.
GGGTAATGTCAATATTTCGTTAAACCCTTTTTTATACGTTCACTTCACCTTGGATTCCTTTTTGCCTGTAACGGCACAATCTACTTGATGAGCCCAAAGCCAACTCTCATGGAGACTTATCTCGCGGATGTCTCCCGCTGCGAACACCGGAGACGGTCGTTGGCCTGGCTTTGCCCTCCTGGACACCAGAGCTCCCTCGACGTCGTTGACGATTCTCTGGCCCGATGTCGTCAACGCTCAGCACCTCGTCACTCCTTGCGGCGGCTCTCTCACGCGCAGTCTTTTCGCAAGTCTTTATAGTCGGGGCCCGAGATGTTGTTAAAACATCCTCCCACAGCTTGCCCCGCTCTCGGCTGCGTTCCTGGTTATGTTACTCTCGTAACAGTGTGCTGATCGTGAGTTACCAACTGCGACGTCTGGTATTGTCAAACACATGTATAGACTGTTCACTTAGAGTTTTCTCGGTTTTTTTTTTTTTTTTTTTTTTTTTTTTTTTTTTTTTTTTTTTTTTTTTTTTTTTTTTTTTTTTTTTTTTTTTTTTTTTTTTTTTTTTTTTTTTTTTT
>PNEQ01047268.1:0-10698 GCA_003012365.1 Medauroidea extradentata
TATATATATATATATATATACACATATATATATATATAGTAAATTGTATTATAAGATTATAATGTAATGAACCCTTTATCCACTAAATAAAAACATTTGAATGATACTTTATTTTCTGCCCTCCTTATGAACTCGTCATCCCCCGGGCAATGATGATGAGAGGGTTTTACGGCCTTTTAACACCTAAGGTCTTGAAAGCCGATTCACCCCGGGCAAGGGGGGGATTACAACCCCTGTCTCCCCCCCCCCTTGGCTACGCCACTGTATGTATATATATATATATATATATATATATATATATATATATATATATATATGTGTGTGTGTGTGTGAATGTAGTATTGTTTAACAACAAATTCTAATGAAACTGTTGAAAGTAACACGTGCAGTATTACAGCGTAACAATGGTACCATAAAAACTCTCATTCAAGTTGATTTCATTCATAAAAGCTCCCGAAGCGTATTTTTCTTCTAAAAGTCTCAGCTGATTCGGAGAACGCGGGTAAATACATACGCTGCAGGGCCTCTAGATTTAGCAACGTCTCATAACAAACGGAAAGTGTGAAAATAGAATGTTATCAGGCCATGCGCTGCATCATCTTCCCAAGCCGGTTCAGACAAAAGAACTGGGAACCCCTTCTTTCCTTCGTGTATTTCCTAGAGTATCATACTGGTGTTGCGAACGTATTTGCTATCCAAATAAATATGATTGGCTCTAATAACAATTAACTTTTTAAAAATAATCAATTAGTCGCATTTGTTTATTCGAAATACACGTTTCAAAAATCTGGTTGAAGTACATTTTTTATTTAAACTGTACTTGCCACGGATAATTTTAGCGATATTCCAGTAATTTTTTTACGTTCGACTTTTATGTTGTAACGTTTGATCTTCAATAAATTGTGTGGTTTTTCCAAGACAAATATATCAAACTATGACTGTCATTGCTTAAAAGTTTAAAACGTAACTCTAATTGTCATTACTTAAGTATTTGTGGAAATTTTATGTTCTTTTTGCAACACTGTCTCTTCTCAGAAGTTACCACCGGCTAAATATTGCTGATGTGCCATCAGTGTGGGTGAGCTCGTAACTGCTGTGTTTCACCGCCATCGGCAATGATAGAGAAGCAATACGGGGGTTTTATGGTGAAAACAGTATTTAATGATAGAAATGCGAAACTTGCCACGAGAAATTAATTTCTAGTAAAAATTCATTACGTTTATAAAACCGGCCTCCTTATTGCCTCTATAAATAATTATATATCAGCAACAATTAGTCGTTTACTAAGTTTCCTTTAGGAAAATAAAAGCTATTTACGGAAGGTAAAATATTGACCAGAAACAGTTCATATAAAAATGCGAATTAATCAAAATTGACTCAAATAATTCATATTTTTTAAAAAACATTTTCCTCCATTCACGGACGGAACCAAACAAACATTAAGGCGGCCGCCTGGTGAAGGGTATATTTGTGTGTGAGGCGAAAATCGACGAGGCGCTACGAGCGATGTCGACCGGCACATGTATTGTGATGTCGCCTCTACGGCCGAAGTGGTAAACGCACGCGCAGTGATCACGTCGTAACGTTTTTACTGTGGGACTTCAAGCGGTGACCCTATCATTTTATTGAACGCGTCACTGTAGCAAAGTCCAATGTGCTTGTAGACCTCAATTTCGAACAAATCCATTACATATATCTTGAGAAACAACCGCGCGAAAAAGTTGATTTTAACCAAGTTTGAGGGCTTTAAAATAATGCTTTCAATGTGCGTGGTGTCGTGAAAGCAATATTTACAAGTAGTCTGAAGCGTGTTTTCTTTTCGTAGATAAAGATTGCGGACGCACGTTTACTTGGTCTCTGAGAACAAACGTTAACTCCTGCAGCCACGATTTTCGTGGATGAACCACAGCTAGAGACGGTGAAATTTCGCGAATTCGATGACCTGCATGTTAGAATCAAATATCCTATGCATACTCAAGTCCCGGCCATGTGTCCACTAGCTGCTACTCAGTGGAACAACATACAATCATGAACGGATAGACAGGGCTTGAGTATGCATAGGCTATTTGATGCTAACATGCAAGTCACTGAATTCGCGAAATTTCACCATCTGTAACCACAATATGTCTGGCCAATAAGAGTATTTTCTTCATATTACTGAAGTCGTGCGACTAGAATTAGTGCCTCGCTTCTCGAAAGCTGGTTGCTGAAACTTTAATGCACTTATCAGTCTAATGGTTCCAAAGACAACTCAGAATTACTGGTGTATAGTTAGTGGTGCGTCAATCTCCTGGATTAATTTAGCAACAGCTTAGATTTCTCAGTCCTATACACCCACTAACCACACTCGGTTATACATAGTTTTGTAACCGTACAAGCAGGTTGCATGCAATAGCCAACTATTTCCTTATTTACTACTGGCTTGCATTACTCAGTGGCGTATCACGACAACAGTCGGTAAATAGACGTGAAAGCGAAGTATACGTCCTTGCGTCCAACCTGACCTAGAATATATAAGTGAAGCTGATATAACTCTACGTATAGTCATCACTAAGTACAGCTTCCCTCAGAGCACTTCCAAGCTTCGTCAATGACTTTGCAGTTTTCTTTTTGTAAACACCCGGTGTTTGTGTGAGTGTGTGTACTAAAATAAACACGAACTGCTACAGTATTGCCCTGGCCTCATCCGGTATTTCAGCGAGCAGAGCTTGTGTTTGTTTATTGGCTCCTCTCACAAATTTCACTGTCGTCACCGCGAGCTAAGGAAGGAGGTCGGGTCGTCGAGAAACAGATTACCAGGTCTTCTCCCACAGATGTCGTGCCACTTCCCATGTTGGAATGTCTTGCCTCCTGTGTCGCTGTGAATGTCACACGACTATTGCACAACCTCAGCGCAACACGTTGTCCTGACCTCTGAGTGTCTGCACGTGCCAAAGTTCCCCCCTCAGATTCCTGAACATATACTCTTCGCTCGTCCCCGCCAAACAGGTTGCGACAACAGCCACGGAACGTATACACACGAGGAATAAGAGAATAAGAAACACACTTTGTGAAAGATTGTCGGCAGGCGTTTTTTGGGCTAAATAAGACTTGTATTCATGGTCATATTTGCGAGGAAGGTGCGCGCCACTTTCTACACTTCGGCAGGAAACGATGCTCATAAATAGGGACGGGAATTTTTGGTAAAAAGCTATTTGCCCCACTTTGTTTCAGTGTCTTACGTGCACACCTGCAGCTCAACTTCATGGCTATTGACAGAGTGTTTTTGAGCAGAGTCGTTATTCATTTGGCTGTGCCAATCAGTACATGGATAAGTCACACGTCAAGTCTGTGATTTGCGGGTTTAACCTCCACATGCTGGTGTTACGGCATTCAATCACTGACCACATAGCAGAGCTGCAGGTGCGCACGTAAGGCACTGAAACTAAGTGGTGCAAAAATATTTTCGCGAAGTTTCCTATCTCTACTCATAAATAGGGCCATGAAATTTTCGCGAAAAGAATTTTGCCCCAGTTCGTTTCAATGCCTTATGTGCGCGTCTGGAATACTGCTTATTAGTCAATGATTGGATGTTATGACTTTTGTGTGTCTTGGGATTCTATCCGCAAATCTCAGACACGTGCTGCTGCAGTAACATTACTGTGATTGGCCCAGTCAAATGAGAGACGGCACTTCACAAAAATACGCTGCCAATAATCACGAAACAGAGCTGTAGTTTTGCAAGTAAGGTACTGAAACAAACTGCGGCAAAATACTTTTCGCGAAAAGTTCGTGGCCCTACTCATAAACAATCTGCGTATTGTTTTAGTGTCTCAAGCTCTTTCAAAGTTTAGGGAAAGCCCAGACCTATCCCATCCGAATCGCAACCGCAAACTTCTCTCAAAGGCAGGCAAGATGGCCGATGTTAGATTCATAACCTTGCTCTTTGCCTTAAAAATTAGTTACTTTATAGTTTAATTTTCTGCTTTTCAATTACAGCGTAATAATAATTTTCCAATGTTTCGTACGGAAATTTTAACATCGATAAGAACTCCTGGTGAAATACTTACATGATCATCCGCCATTTTATCGGCGTCGTCGGACTCGCAAACGCTGTGTAGGCTACTGGCGAGACAAGCAAAGTTCATCCATGAATGCGCAAAGTGTCCTGAGTATGGGTGGATTTAAGGGGAGGGGGCTACCGGGCTGAAACACCCCCTCCCCTAAAAAAACGTGTTTAACGTTATGTAGCCAAAGTATATCCAGTCGCCCCAAGAAAACTAGAGTTTTGTTCTATGATAATTCACGTTCATTTAACGTTCCTATTCCTACCTGTATGTATGTTGTTCGTAATGCTCTGTAACGATAAACAACCACACTTTTGAGATGGCTGGTACTTAGTACAATCCATATAATTACATAAGGCCCCCCCAAAATATGTTTTTAATTCCACCACTGGTCCTGAGCATTGTTTACGAGTGCGCGGACTCACATCGGTCTCATAATTCACGAATAGTTTGCGGCCTTGTTACGAGAATGTTTTTGAATATCTGTCTAAACTCGTGGAACGGCAGGCGGTTAGGACGAGCGGTAGCCGTGAAAGTTGTCAAAATGCAAGGACGCCCGGTTATTATCGTCTCACAGAATTTTCCTAGATAAAAGTTCCTGTTTGCAACTATTATTTGCCACTTACAAATAATAACAGGTAGGTATAACCTGTAAGACAATATATTCTACCAGTTAAATTCCACGGGTGGTTAGGCTGCCATTTAAGGTCCAACGCACACAAAAAAGACAAGCTAATAATGACGTGTTTCTGCCAGACGCTCTATAGTGTAGACCGTCACGTGGCACGTGGTGGTTTGATTGCTTCAAATCACGCCTGCTTTCGAGAAACGCATGGAAATTTTCTAAGAATACACTTATGGCATTAAGTGTAAAAAAATTAGCAATTTTTTTGTACAAAATAATGTTTTATTTTCGCTTTGTTATTTGTTTTGAAATCTAAATTTTGTGTTTATATATATATATATATATATATATATATATATATATATATATATATATATATATATATATATAGTAATTCGGCACAATTTCCTTTGGAATTTTTTTAGGTTTTATTATTTATGTATGTTTTACTACACCTGGTTGGTTTTTTTGTTACGTTATGTATTTTTATTGGTTCGGTCTTGTTTTTTTTAGACGACCTAGCACTGTAATGGCGAATGTCCACAATATTTAACAAAATACTTAACCATAGTATAAAATATTGTTGAAACGTAATTTGTAATTGTTCATATACCTACACGAATCATTTTCATGTGAATTAGCAAACCTAGGAGATGTTTTTTTTTTTTTACAGAAATGACACTCATGACGATTCAAATGTGATTTACTGCAATGATATAGTCCGTCTCATGTAAAAAACCTACTTTTTGACTGTTGTGTTGGCATTTCTTTTTGCAGCTGTTTCTATGAAATAAGCCATATTTTCCCTACTACGCGTGATTTTTGCACAAACGCTCTCAGCTGGGTCGCAAACTGTGCAGTTTGTCAAAGTAAAAAGTATTTTTCTGTAGAAATTTGTAAACGTGATATTCTTAAGAACTGTCAAGAACTTGGATTCTTATGAGAGACAGACTATACTTCCTATTTCCGTATGTGGAGAACGTGGCGGGCGTTGCCTTTGGTCGGCGCGTTTCCTTGGGTTCTCCCGTCCCCTTACCTCCTCCCACGCCTCCAAGCCTAATCGCCAAAATTAATGTAAGTTAAAGTGTTTCAAAGTTTTAAAATACGAGCTACGAAATACTATGGCGAAAATCAGGCGTCGCTAGTTAAAATGTTAGTTGAGACGGCGTTGGGACTCACTATTTTACCGTGGGGCCGCGGTGGCCGAATGGTCAGACCATTCACCTCCCACCAAGGCGATCCGGGTTCGATTCCCGGCGGGGTTGGTCCCCGGATTTTCGCATGTGGGAATCATGCCGTCCCGTTGGTCGGTGGGTTTTCTCGAGGATATTCAGTTTCCCCCGCCCATTCATTCCGATGCTGCTCCATACTTACCTCATGTCATCCCTCCTCAGTGCCAAAGACCTCGACGTTAAGCGCTGACCAAATATATCTCACGCGTTCACTATTTTACCGTGAACAGAACACAACATTAAACCGCATACAACAAGCTCTGTAAAAACGAGCAAACGAGCAAAAATTTAACTTAAGGCGCGGTCTACCGCAATTTTCATCACCATTTTTTTATTTTTGGTTTGTACCAGATATTTTTTTCTTATTTTAGACATAAAATGTGACTAAATTTGGCTCTTGTGAAATTTTTTGTCTCTCATAGTTTTCGCGTAATGACTTGTTAAAGTCATATTTTGCATGTTTCCATTTTAACGACTACACTAAAACCAACTGATATACCAAACTCAAAAAAATCACAGTGGATAAAATAATTGCAGGCTACAATGACATGCTCATAAAATTAAAGAATAAAAATTATTTGAATTAAAAAAATGCTGACACTAAAAATAAAAATTTTTTAATTTCAATATTTTTTTTTTTAAAATACAAACATTTTTCATTCTTTAATTTTATGAGCATGTCATTGTAACCTGAAATGTCTTTATCCACTGTGATTTTTTTGAGTTTGGTATATCAGTTGGTTTTAGTGAAGTCATTAAAACAGATACATACAAAATTTGAATTTAACAAGCCATTACGCGAAAACTATGAAAGATAAAACATTTTCATAAGAGCCAAATTTAGTAACATTTTAAGTCTAAGATGAGAAAAAAAAAACATCTGGTACAAATAAAAAAATAAAATGATGATGATGAAAATTGCGGGGGACCGCGCCCTTAAATACCGATCATCACACTGACAGTTTTGATATAGAGAATATGTCTACTAGGCCTGCGAACGTGACCCCTATGTTGTCCCTAGAGAGTAACAGTACGTGCGAGTGTAAACGTATCTGTCTTGTGGATGCTTCATTTCCTAAACACTGGATTGCACGAGGCGGCCTATGGCCTCCGGGGGCCCTTGACCTAAATCCATTTATTAATTGCAATTGCGGATATCTGGAATCTCATACGCATATACGTGGCTGCCAGGATTGTTGTTGCATCTGATGTGATATGTACCAACATCTACGCAGTGCCGGATTTAGAAACTTTTTTTTTTGGGGGGGGGGGGGCATTATGTGAATTTAAGGATTGGAAATAAATACCAGCCATTTGAAATGTGTGGCTGTTTACTGTTACAGTATCTTAAAAATAAAATACATGCAGGTAGGACACATTAAACGTACTTGGATCATCATAGAACAAAACTCCAGTTTCCTTGAGGCGACTGGACATACTTTGACTATACAATGTCGAACACGATTTTTTTGAGGGGTAAAGGAGCTGCCCGCTAGCCCCCCTTAAATCAGCCCTTGCATGCACGGTATATTCGACCAGGCGCAGCAGAGTCTTGTAGCAAGCCTACGATGTTGCAGTGTCAATATCTGGTTTGGTGGCCAACCCCTCATATGTTTGTGGAATTTACTGTCAAATTGTAATTAATTTTTTCATGTATTTGAACATACCTATCAATTTATGGTAGTGTGAAGCAGTAGTCACGAGACCATTTACGTAAACTGTTAGGTCTATTTAACATTATGTTAATAATTGGACCTTGTAAGAACTAAAATTGGGAATTTACCATATTTGATTTACTTCATTAATGTCATATTGCTATGATATAATGCAAGGTTCTTTTTAGATTAAACACTCATAGTTAGGCCATAACAGCGTTAAACAAAATGTATTTAAAATATGTGTGTTGAGCGGTCATGGAATTCGGGGCCTTCAGAATATTCCAATGATTATACAGGGGCTTCGTAAGGAACGCATACTCAGGGACATTTGATGATTTGAAAAGATCGTTGCTGTAACATTCAGTATACCTAGAACCAATGATTTTTAGTGAAAATAATTTTTGTGCCAAGTAGATTTTGTTTTCTGGTGTTCAGCCGCGTTGTCATGCTGATGATTTTTCTTTCAGTTTGGCCTATGTATACCTTACCACATGAACAGGGAATATTGTAAACTTCTGCAAGGTTTTCTGCCAGTATTTTTGTCTTTTACTGATGCTAAATTATATTCTACTTTGTTAATGGAATTGCAAATGTCGTAGATTTCATACTTTATTAGCAGGCGAACTAATAAGTAGGATATTCCTTTTGCATAAGGAATCGAGGTTTCATTGGGAATATGTTTGTTGTTAGTTGTTATCTGTCCCTGGAGAAGTTTAATTATTTTTCTGTAATAGTTTTGAATGTGCATAAGCTTGAAGGGCTGTTGACATCAGCATCATCACGACTGTTTTGGCTCCTCTTTTTAACAGACTAGAGATAACTGTTCTCTTCTGTGATGGTGGATGGTGCAAGCTATATTTATGTATCGGTTTGTATGTATTGGTTTTCAGTATACCTCTTCCTTGTTACCAATACATCCAATACGGCTAGTTTTTTATTGGTTCCTCCTTCCATTAATAATTGTACGTTTGAGTGGTTGCTGTTTAAATGTTTTGTGAAGTCTTGAAGTTTGGTACGGCCATGGTTCCAAATCACGAAGATACTACTAGCATACCAATACCAGCATTTTGATTTGTACTGGCTAAAACTGATCGTGTTGTACTAAAATTCAGCCATGACTATGTTGCTAGGAGAGAAGACAATGGCGAGCCCATGGCAGCTCCTACTTGTTTGTATATTTGGCCTTTGAATTAAAAGAAGGTAGATGATCCAGTGTTCTGTGACCTTTACTGAATTTATAATCAGGCTATCTTCCCCATGATGTTTCAGTAGAATTAGGAGGGCTTCTGGTACTTGCAATTTTGTGGCGAGAGACACCACATCGAACCTGTCTAGGATATCATATGGCTGAAGAAAAATTTGCTGCAGGATTTCGGTAAAATGTGCAGAATTTTGTACATGTAAGGCCGGAGTAGGAATGACAGGTTGGATCAGTTTGTTCAGGAATCTGGCTATTACACTGACTGTTAGGAGCAGAAATATGTTAGTTTTGTGAATTTTGGGAAGCACGTAGGAAGTAGATGGTTTCTTTGACAATTAGTTGTATCTTGGGTTTGTCCAGAATAGTTGACTCTGAAATTATCTTCTTCATTGGCTGTTTCTATTTTGTGTTAGTGGGTTTATGTGCATTGATATAAAGCAAGTTAATCAAACAGACTTCGCAGTCGGCACTGTAGCCCAAGAAACTTAAAATTATGAACGTCCATTCACTGACCATGATGCAGAGCATTGAAGGAAGTTGAAGAAAAATTCTTCTCACAAAAAAAAAAAATCTGTGGTTCTTTGTATATGTACTCTAGTGCTATACCCGCCGTACGGCAACTTGATACTTTCTGTAAGCCCTGCTTCTAGCTTGGATCTGTTTTCACACCAACTACGTATCCTTCCGCCAAACGTCTACTATATACATTGCTAGGCTGACGGCTGCACTGCAAGCCGACGTACATTGTTCATCCACCGCAAACTAACTACGTCACATCTAAAATATTGTAATATACGCTAAATGTAATCATACATTTTAATTAATGTCCTGAAAATGAACACATTATGTACATATGCCATTAAACTATTTTAAATAATTTAGCCGCAGTTCATAATATACACAAGAACTATTTCTACATAAATGCCAACCCAACCATCCTCTAACTACCGTATAACAGACGTGATTAACTCACTTTTAAAAATAATATTACGAACAATTTTCTTGCTCGTGGACGCGTAACAATAAAAAATTAATTTATTTATTTATCTCACCGTTTTGCTTTTTTATTTGTTTACGTAGTTGTATGGTAACAACGGAAGTATTCCTAGTATATTTTTCAAAAGTTACTTTCTTAAAGTACTAACTTGCCGTACGGCGGTTATAGCAGTGAATGGCTGGATAGCTTACACTCCACTTTTTGGGTGTGGTGTGTCTTTGATCTAGAAGGAGGCAAGCTGAACCTGTCTGTATCTCGACTCAGCACATCGCAGCGCCACCAGCACAACGGCATACGCTCGCCTTGCACGGCTATTGTGATGGAAATATTGCGCGTGCCGGCCGGCAGGTTGACCTTGGCGCGGTCGCGACCTTGGGCGCCGTCGATTATTCCAGCCTCCTTCGCTCCAGCGGTAGCCTCTCAGTCGCGACCACGCCGCGTCGTGCGCTCCCACTGGGCGACTTTTTGCTCTCGCGACGACGTCATTGTTCGGCAGGATGTATGACGGAGACAGGAGGCCGCCGCAGCAGCTGCAGGCACGCGTGTATTGTGCGTGTTACTCAATGTTGCCAACTAATCAGGGACGGATATAGGCTTTCCTTCGAACGAGGCAAGAATTGTGATTTTCTCCCTTCTCCTTATTTCCCATCACTTCAATTAGCCCAACAGTAATAAACGTATCTTGCATACGTTGTTTTGCGCTTGCGTAAATAACAGTATGATATTGTTACAAGTTTGATGAGCACAAACTTTATATGTAGGCAATTCCCATGAGTTCTTTGGGATAGAGGTCTTATAATTACAAATAAAAGAGTTAAATTAAGTACTGGATTTAATAGCTCACAAAGCTACGAAATACACAAAACAGTAATCAACTAGAACTCTCACAACACAATTAGTTATGCACACAATTACTCCTGTGTCACAGACACGTTAATT
>PNEQ01047269.1:0-10701 GCA_003012365.1 Medauroidea extradentata
ACGCTATTATTTATAGGGTTCGTGTAAAAAAGTAAACTCGTTCGGCGCGAGACGAAAGAGATATAAGACGTCGTGAAACAGCCTAGAAGGAGGCTGTACTATAGTTAAATGAGCATGTGCGCATGCGCTGGAACTTTTGCGTCTATAGTACGACCTCAATATAGATCCTAATACGTCGTAGTTGGAGACAGGCCGGCCGGCTAGGCACAGGCGGCGGCGGCGCCATCGCGCAGTTTTCAAACTGTCACTGTCGCATTTTTTAACGGATTTTCGCTATTTTTGTTTTATTTTAAATATTGTGACTTATTAAGTAATAACTTCAACTCTACAATTCATATTTTAATGCCGGGAATTAGATACAGTACGTTTTATTCATTGTCAATGTAATTCCTTAAAATTTTTTTTGTCATATCATTTTGTTATTTTTTGAGGGTTCCTGAGATTGTATTCGTAGAATCGCTACCTTCGTTAAATCCAGGGTTCGTAAAATCGGGGGTCTAGTGTACCTTAGATCTATTAAAGCTCCATCCACCCTTTTATTGGCTTCTTAATATAGACTCAGTAGCACAGGATCTTCCAAAATGATCTTTACAACTTTGACTGCTAATATCAAAAAAACTAAAATCGGTAAAAAGGTGCGGTTTGCGCAATGTTCATACACACCTGAAGTTTTAGTACCCATTTAGCAATGTTCAATGTGAGCACCATCTGTAGCACCAGGATTTCTAAGCGATATTCCAGTTCCACCCAGGTCCAGCCTAGCAAGTCTGTGTTAATCTGTTCAATTGCTGCTGTTATGCGTACTCGCATTTCCCACAGGCCCCGCACTGTAATGTGGTAGACCATATCTTTCTCTAAACCCCATAAAAAATCCAGTGGGGTGATGTCTGGAGACCTTGGAGGCCAGGGAATGGGTCCTCCTCTACCAACCCAGCAACCTGGAAATTTGTTGTCCAAAGCTGCCCTAACGATCAAGCCCCAGTGAGGAGGAGCACCATCCTGCTGCAGCACGATGTCAGGTTGCAGATCTTCGATCTGTGGAAGTGCAAACTGTTCCAACATGTCCAGGTAAACAGCAGAGGTTATTGAGGCTTCTGCAAAGAAAAACGGCCCTATCACACGATCATGTAACAGACCATACCAGACGTTCACCTTTGGACTGTCTCGTACCATTTCCATGCTAAATTGAGGGTTTCAGAGCCCCATATCCTCACATTGTGGCGGTTTACGTTTCCAGATACAGTACATGAAAACAAGCTTCGTCCGTGAACATCACTTTTTTCAGAAAGTCTGGGTTGTCATCAATGCAACTCAGAATGCCAACTGCAAATGAATTGCGTTTTGGCCTGTCATCAGGTTGAAGTGCGTGCAGCAGTTGCTTTTTGTAGGCATGAAGCTTCACTATCTTATGCAGCACCCCTGTGCACCATAGTTGTAAGTAAGTAGCTGCAACTGTTGAGAAGCACAATGTATTGATTCGGAGGGACTCCGGATGAATGCCTGTTGCACCCTTCCCACATCTGCATCACTGGTCTTTGGTCGTCCTGAACTCGTCCTCTTCAAGACACTTCGTTTCATTGAACCTCTTATACCATGCTCTGATAGGCGGACGTGATGGTTGTGATGCGGCTCCGTCTTCTACGTTGTTATTTTTGTATAGTTGTTAGCAGGAAAAAGAGAAAAAAAACCATAGCGAGCTGATGTAGAGGCGGTGCCTATTATATTGATGCCCGGATAGCAGTGAGGTTAGTCCGAAACGGATAAAAAAAATAAGAAGAAAATTTATATCTGCATTTTTTTTTATTTAACCTTTCTTTTGATGCACTTGAACGGACAATGGCAATTCATAAAGCGAGTGCTCGCCCAGAGTTAGTTGAGGTGACTTTTCTATCTACGTATTAGGCATTACCGCCTGCCCTCTGTGTGAGTAGTAGTACTTGGCCCGGCACTTTGTCTACCTTAATCACCGGCTATATGGTTGTGAGTATCTACTGGTTGTTTACTACTAAATTAAAAGGCAGCATGCCAACAAAGAAAGAAAATAAAGCTAAGTTCGACTAACAAATCCGCACTCTAGGCTTCACAGCCCCTCTGCCCCGTCTAACACGTCCTCCTCCTGCCGCCATGACGCCCCAACTAATCAAAACACTCAACTGGCCATCCCCCGGCGACCGTCCCCTAGCTCCGGTGGATCACAACTAACTTTCCTGGGCGGACACTCTGACTTACTCGGCCGAGCGGCGGAGGGATACATCAGGATCCAACTTGCCTAAAAAGCTGGTTAATTGACGTTTATGACCTAAAAATTGTACGTAACATAGATACTGATAAATTTACAAAGCATTTTATTTCATAATACCAGCTAAATATTCATTAGTTTATTAATTGGGGATGTGCAGCGTCATCAATCTGTCGTGGATCACCACCTTCACTGAGTTTTGCGCCCGACACTACCACCCACGTCGATCGAGAAACACCCAGCAGAGCTCATCGCATTCCAGCACGTCCCTGTACATGCTTCCAGGCGAGTGAACTCTGACCTGCCTGCCAGATAAATCCGTCCAAGCACAGGCTACCTCCAAGCTTATTTGAAATTTTAAAAGCCAGTACTTCTCTTACGTGCTTCCAAGCAAGAGAACTATGACTAGCCTGCTACATAAATTCCATTCCAGGAGAAGCAAGCTAAGAGGCTACTTGAAATTTCAAAAATCCAAACAAGGCAAAATATCAGAAAAGTTTACTTAGAAAAGTTGCTTGAAATTAAATTAGCTTTAAAATGAGCCCAAACACGACATAAATCCGATAAAATTGACATGTAGAATTAAATACTTTTCTCTTGCTTTAAAGTTAAATTTAAAATTAAAAGGAAAATTTTAATGTAAATTTCTCTATTCGCATCCCCAATTAATATGTTGGATCCCGCCGTATACATCCTTATACCTGGTTAAGTTGGCCTATTTAATTTGTTATAAACAGAGAAAAAAAATATTAATTAAGACAAAAAAAAATTGAAATTACTGTATGATAAGAGGCCAAGTAAGTGCCACGTGCCAGTGCACGTCACATGGTGGCGTGTCTCTGTAATGTATCCGGAACTTCCGCTGGACTTGGGTGTCAGATCTGGTTTCTATAAACCACTCAACACACTGTGCCATCTGCTGAGGGGTGGCCATTTTCGTCAATGACTAACCTGCACAAACAAACACTAAATGAAACTTCAGGTGTGTATGAACATTTCGTCGCGAACCGCACCTTTCTGTCTTGTTTAGTTTTTTTTTTTTTATATATGAGCAGTCAAAGTTGTAAAGATCATTTTGGATAACTCTGTATTAAGTGACACAGTTTTACAATTGCAAGTAGCTATTTACAACTGTGCATGTGTTCTCTTTTTTGCTCGCTAAGACTGTTTTTGGCCATGGGTAGTTCTGTAGGCATATCCACAAGAAAATGCCTGGGCACCACACACCGTGTACCTTAAGCTTGCACTGCATTTTATAGCTAAAGATTACTGTGATTACTGATAATTTCTCATTGTTTGTCAGCAGTATCAGTATATACAGTGAAGCACCGATTTAACCAACTCTGGAATAAAGAGAACAGCACTGTAACAAAAGGATTTTAGGAACCTTAAAAAATATACAAAAATTTCCTAAACATTTATGTAACTTTGATATAATTGAATAAAAATGGTTTTGTTAATTTATTAAAAAATTATTTTCACTAGCTGCAGTATAATTATATTTACTTCTCAGTAGTTAGTCTATAAACCATCTGTCAGGGGTGGGGTGGGGGGGATATTGAAATTTGTTGACAACTCAGGGTGCGGAAGTAACTTTGAGTTAAGCACATGCAGCAGAGCGAGCTGCTCTTTGTGTTGCGTAACAAGCACTGTGTCTAGGTCCTTCCTCATGACTAGGAAGCATCATGATCTAGCAGCTGGCAGGTGAACAAGCTAGTAGCTACCCAGTCTACACAGTGTGTCGGTGGACGGCACAGGAATTAATTCATAGGCAGTGCATCACGTCTCCGTCAGAAGGCTCCACAGTTCAGCGTGCTCTACCGGTTAATTCTACAACTGATAGTGCAGTGGTGTCCACAGTACTGTATTTATTTTGTCGCGTCCTATGATACACTCAGAGTAACCAAAGTAACTGTGAAAAATACGGAACTACGTTAGCATGCAGACTTTGTACAGTACATTTTATAGTGTTTTTATTGTGTGCATTATTATTTAGTAGTGTTTGGTTATCAAAGGTGTAGGAATTAAGTAGCCAGTGTAGCAGTGTGAAATGTCCAGGAAACCTTGAGTACATGTGCAGAGCACTTATATGCCAACAAGAACCTTGGAATAAAAAATTACTTAAATACCTAAACCAATCTAAACAACCAGAAATATTTCATTCAGTGTCTAAAATTTTAAATCATTAATTTATTTAGGATTCTGGGATCATGGAACATACTGAAAAATAATTTATTTAGCTGACAAAACATAAGTATAGTAAGGTAGTTATGAGCCTTAATTTCGTATTACCACATCCTTAATCATAACTAGCTTAAAAAATACTTCACGAAAATTAAAAAAATATGTTGCGAAATATTTATATTAGATCAAGACCATTTAAAATCGATAATTGCTGGCAAATAACGTAATTAATTAAGCAAATAAAATTTCGTTACTGTGATCGTCCGTCTGGCTACTCAGTGTTCTTATATAGCTTCAAACACACATTATCTCTTGGCTAGATAAATATTAAAATTGTCCGCGGCTATACTCTAACCCTACCGAGTGGTAGGCAAAGAGCTTCTAGGAAAACTCAAGACTGATGAGTATATTTTGATAGCCATTCCAAAAGAAATCCAAAATCTTTAATATATTGGAATTTCAAAAGTCCGAGAAAGAAATAAAACATCAATTTAGCTGGTAGAAAATAGTTTGACACATTTGAAGCTGTATGAAAGATCGGCGTCATACCAGTCCTCACTTACGTCCGAAAGTGGTGATGGCGTCATACTAGGGTCAGCAGATTCTTTCTTGTTCACTCATATAAATTATTAGAGGTCTCGTGGACTCTTCTAAATATGCCCACAGCCATCCTAGCCTTCACTTACGTTTTTGGCCTTCAAAAACTAACAAAAATTGTTAGTATGGCACTAGCTTTAACGAAGCTAGCGATGCGCGGAAAAAATCGCGTCATTCCGGCATCGAAGCTGGCCAAAAACTTCCCTAATCTCCGACCCCTCGCTTTAGGCTTAACACCGCCCCTTTTGCATACCTATTGAGGTTTTACTGGGGTTTGAGAGTATGAAAACCAAATCGCGAGACGACTCAAAACACAAAATACAAAACACAAAAAAAAACCTATAATTCAAAATAGAAGAAGTTAAAAATAAAATTAGAATTTTGGATGCGTGTCCTAGCCTTAAATAAAAAAAAATATGAATAAATTAAGCACCAAAGCTAACTAAGCAGGAGCATTCATTAACTAACTTATCTATCCAAAGAGAATTTAAGTTACAATAAATATGACAAATACAATGTAATATCAAAGACAATATAACCTGAAAGAAAGTGTTAAAAGAAAATAATTTAGTACATAAGTATCATAATTAGCATACTAAAACTAATCTTTCTATAGCCAAATGCTATAATTTATTACCATAAACATAAATAATGTCTTACAGAGGCTAAAAAATGGTCGAATGCAAAGTGTTTTTAGCTAATAGTATACTGTCTGTTGAATGAGCACAGCATGGGAGACTATAGTAAAAGCTACTGCGGTCACATTCACGGCACATGGTATTGATTGTTTAGCCGTTGTGGTCTTGTGAACTTTTTTCGTTAAAAAATTTATTTAACATTTTTCATATAGGAGTCTTCGAAATGTTGTTGGAGGAACGGGAGAGAGACAGAAAGATAGAAGACATTACGGTGTTAATCAGTTCTCACATTTTGATGGCTCTCCCATGGCCTGACTCGCTCAGCGCACGCTCCACATGTGTTCCTTTGGAAGATTTAAATTTTTTTGCCGGATATTTTTTTCTTAGCTGTGGTTTCCAATTCATGGTAACTGTGGTATGTTATTGTTTGGTTTGCTAACAGAGATTTTTTTAAAATTAGAGTACTTTTAAAAAAAATACTTTTTTTAAATTGAAAAGAATATAAAGTCCTATTTAACATAACATTGATTTAGAATAAACATTTTTGGGCCCTGAGGCATGTAGTTACTGTAAATTGGGGTTCTACTGTACAGTGAAACCTCTTATTTATACTTTTCAGAGGTACATGGTGAACAGACCTGTCAACTTGTACAGTTTCCCCATAAGTTTTATGGTTTCATGCACATACTGTTTTACAGTTATTACGGGAGGAATGGCAATTTTTTTTAGCTTTTTTAAATTTTGCTTTAATGCTTTATCACTTTGAAAGAGGTGCGGAGTAAAAATTGTTACTTATACAATAATTATGGGCAGATTTTGTTTCTATAATGAAGGCAATGGTGTTTTTACAACAACATACTACTGTATATATTTTGGCTTGATTATCAAATTCATAACCATGCATGAAGACTGTTTTCTTTCATGTATGGAAATGTGGGTATTTTTTTTAGCTGTGCCATCACAATATTGACAATTGGCATCTACTTTGTGGAGTTTGGCGTGTGTTTGTAAGGTATGGTGTTCTGTTTTAAACAAAATCATTTTTGAAAGTCAGTATGTGTGACGGTGAAGTGAAATAATTTTGAGGCTTGACGATTATGAACATGTATTGCTACGGGCCATTGGTGTTATATTGGTTAGTGATTTGGGGAGAATTTGCCTTTGTGTAGGACATTTGATAATTATTAACTTCAGTGGCGATGCGTAAAAGCAATAAGACGGGATACTTGATACCTTAAGATAAAACCAAGGAGCCAGCCAGGGGGTGGGTCAGATGGTCATGTTACTATAAACAGAATGCCGCGTTGGCAGTGGCAGTGGCCTCATTTAGTTGGGGAGGCAACTGCCCCCTCTCCTGAATTTAGGATATGTGTATATATTTATTTTTTGTTATTTACATAATAACGTAAGCACATATATATTTTACGCTCTGCTCCGTAATTTAGTAACATGTAAGAGTTAGGCGTACCTTATTTTTGCCGAAGGGGTGATTTAATTTAAATCCAGTATTGTGAGCTGTGTTGCCGTAAAACGTAAAACTAAAGGTTTAGAGATGTTTATATGTACCGTTTTTGTATGTATATATTCACGCCCGCCATAACCAATGTAAACAAACAGATGGACACACTGCAAATAATGCCAGGAGGCAAATTATGAACTTTTAAGAGAGAAATTGTGTATGAACTTTTAAGAGAGAAATTGTGTATATAATTATTGTAAATGTTGTATTGAACTGGGGGTTCGGATATGCACAGAATTTAGCCTGTAATGGGCTCCTTGGCAAGGAATCTTATTGTGTTACTTGGCCCAGCCATATTATCTGGAACTTATGTGCTTGTGTGTGTGGCGGCCAGTATAAGCTGTGAACTGATTTCGTCGCCGTTCTTGACTACTTTGGACACTTTTGGGTCCCGTCGCCTGTCTTCGTGCTCCCTCCCTTCTTCACCTCTTCCGTCTCTTCCCCCACCGGTGATGCTCGGCCGACCTTCCGCCTCTCGAGCAAGCTATTTCCCGGCGGTCTTGACGCCGCCTTCGACTGGGCTGGATCTGGCTGCTCCCTCATCGACACTCCGCAGGCTACAATGCGTACGGTAAATTTTCAGTTTGCGTTTTAACCTTGTTTATTGTGAGTCGTACGTGCTGGGTGCTTCGGCTACCAGTGCAGTAAATCGCGCGTCTACTCCTTTCAATTTAACTGTTTTTTGACTGCGTTAGCCGTCAGTGTGTCGATGGGGACTGCCCTGTTAATGTATCTTGATTCAGCCCTGGTTAAGAATCGCCTTCCGCGGCGTTATATTGATTTACCTGCTTTTGTATTGCTGTCGTCGCGCTTGTGCGCTTGTTGTACTCCTTTGGCACCGAATAAATCGTGATTTTTGTAACCGAACTTGCCACTCTTGTACCCATTCATTTAGTGTGACCCCTCGGGATTCCGACCCAATTGTATAGCGTGCCGTTAGACGGCACAATATTATTAATTTTGTGTATTTATTTAGTGCTTTGTTTATTTATTTTTTGGCAACACGGACATTTTCACAGCCCCGCGGAAAAGTTTAGTAGAGTCACATATTTTTTGACCGAGTGTGTGAGATTTGTGGGTGTTGGAGTGGTGCGTCTGCTAGCCAGCAGACTGCCCCCTCTCCAGCGGCGACTTTTTTCACCATCCACTATCGGTACTTTAAGCCCCCCTCAGGGATATGTAAGGCGGGCGCTCGCCTAGCCAAATCGTTAGTCTAGGGATCGGGCCTCCTCCCCGAGCAAGCCTAGGCACCACCCCCAACCTCGAAAGGGTTGCTTCCTGAGAAGGGAGCCGAAGCCCGCCCCTCCTACCTGTTCACCACTACCTATCTTCCGTGGGTTGCTTCCTGGTCCTACCCTACTCTTGTGCCGAAAGCACAGTTCGTTAAGGAGACACGCCCTAGCCGCGTGGGCAGTATAAGGGAACCCACCCTATCATGAGTCTTAACTAGTCGCCACGAGACACATTTCTGTGACTGCCGGATGCGGAAGTAGTCAAGTCTGTGAGAAGTTCCGGGACTCCGTGCATAAATGACCACGCTGTCAAGCATAGTGAACATTGTATAAATCAGTAGTGTATTAAGACCTGTTTAGGTAAAGCCGATTGTATTAACAAGTGTAAAAAGCCGAATTGTAAAGTCAGTGATTGTAAAGTGTACCAAGTGAAAAACAATATGCAGTTCAAAAGTATTTTTATAGTTTCATTTTTGAAGTACGTATGTCTGCTACAGAATGTTTAATAATTAATATTTCACCTGAGGAAAGAGCAGTCATTGAAGATCATATGGCAGATGTAAGGTACTTGGCCACTCCTCTTCTCTTTTTTTTTCTTTCCAAATTTTCTTTTATGTTTGTATATGATTTACCGCTTAACAGCGAGTTCTGATATTTTTGCTTCAATTTCTGTAAATGTAATTTTTATTTGGAGGATTTGTTTTCCTCGTTAATATAAAGTAACCAACGTCAATATAGGCTCAGAGGATCCCAGGGCGTTTGACATAATTTAATTTGTTAATTGTTGTGGCATGCAGCAATTTGCTTTTTTTTTGTGTGGTCGCTCGGTTGGTGTGGGTGAACGGGCCTGCCTTATTTTCAACCCACAGTGTATGTTGGTGTGTGTGTGTGACGACCCCAGTTGTCTTAAATTACCTAAGGAAATATTTTGGAAGATAAGACATTGTAGCCTGTAAGCAAGGTATGGACTGACACGTGCTCGTGTTGAAAGATCTTCCAGGAGAGCAATATAAAGACTTTTGGAACTCTGAACCTCGAAATTTAATACAACATGAGAAAATTATTATGTTACATTGTTGTTTTTTTTTATTGATGGGCCGAACTGATTAATTTTAGTAGCAAAATGATACGTTAAGGGCGCGGTCTACCGCAATTTTCATCATCATTATTTTATTTTGTATTTGTACCAGATATTTTTTTCTTGTTTTAGACACAAAATGTGACTAAATTTGGCCCTTAAGAATTTTTATTATCTCTCATAGTTTTCGCGTAATGGCTTGTTAAAGTCATATTTTGCACGTTTCCGTTTTAACGACCACACTAAAACCAACTGATATACCAAACTCAAAAAAATCACAGTGAATAAAAACATTGCAGGCTACAACGACATGCCCATAAAATTAAAGAATAAACATTATTTGTATTTTTAAAAAAATTATTGAACTTTTGAAATTTTTATTTGCAGTTTCAGAAATTTTTTAAAATTAAAATAATTTTTATTCTTTAATTTCATGAGTATGTCATTGTAGCCTGCAATGTCTTTATCGACTGTGATTTTTTTGAGTTTGGTATATCAGTTGGTTTTAGCGTAGTCGTTAAAACGGAAACATGCAAAAATATGACTTTAACAAGCCGTTATGCGAAAACTATGAGAGATAAAAAAATTTCACAAGAGCCAAATTTAGTCACATTTTGTGTCTTAAATAAGAAAAAAAATATATGGTACAAATAAAAAATAAAAAAATTGTGATGAAAATTGCGGGAGACCGCGCCCTTAATAGTGTAAAAACAGGTTGACGGTGTATCCAGTAGGGTGATGTGTGTGTAGGATTAAGGAAATTTCATTTTGAGAAAAAGGTATTTTGACACATCTTGTATAATGACGGTAGGTTTCTGCAAGGCATGAAAATCGGAGTAAGGTAGTCGAGTGACGGCTCGAACAACTCAGGACGAGATTCTGGATGTTCAATGCAGTAAATAATTATTTTTTTTGTGTCAATGGCTTGCTGTGGGCGCTATTTGGTGTGCAAGAAGTAGGTGGCGCTAACGGTCATTTTGACCTGACGTCAGGCACGTGATCGGGCATGACGTCAGGCGGGTAGAGGTGCCAACTGCCATGGTACGAGAGGATGAGGATATTATAAGAATATTGGGAATTGTAACGAATTTATATAACGTGTGTGTAACGGTTTTTCAATTTGTTAATTTTAAAACTGATCTGGATACACCGGTAAGGAATTTTTTTTTTTTTTTTTTTTTTTTTTTTTTTTTTTTTTTTTTTTTTTTTTTTTT
>PNEQ01047270.1:0-10700 GCA_003012365.1 Medauroidea extradentata
CAAGATGGGGGCGATCATGCTGGAAGGGAGGTGCAAGCTCCGATGGACTAGAATCTGGAGGACTAACGGCTTAGAGTAATTCTGTACCTCTGCAATATTTTGTTTAGTCTGCGTTATAGTATTGTGGCAGTAATGAAAAATTAGTTGTGTTTTTTCTGGCAGGATGCGGACTTACCAGTATAATATTTTGTCATTTGGAATGGTTCTCTCCCCGGGAGTGCACTAACCAAAATTTAAATTCAGCTTGATGTGTGTCCACTGTTTTCTTTTCTTTCGGGTTTGACCAATATGTAATTGTTCGAGCATTCAAATTTTGGTACGATCGAGTTGTAACCTACAGTAAGGTTAATTAAATTTTTCTGGCCAGATTTCTGCTTTTATTTGTGAAAGAAGGTGGAGTAAAAAGGAGTGTCTATGCCTGAATAATTATCATTACTTGCTGTCCCCTACTCTCCCCCCTTTATTATATTGTATGTAGCAAAACTTGTTATTGTTATAACAGTATGCAGGTAGTGTTGTTTATTTTTTAATTTTATGGTTATTTTTAGCATATTACATACATCAAAGGTGGATAAAATAAAATAACTTCCCTGTGCTGATTCTGGTAATTTTGCAGCACTATTCTTTAAAGTGTTCTGATACACAGTACAAAATGCTCCACAGTTGTTATTTTCTTTAACTAAATGAAAGTCTATGTCACTCCACAAAGAATGCTTTGGCCTGCCAGCCATTTTGTAACAGCTGAAGTGTCTTGTCCAATGCCTAGCATGTTATTAGTTTGTTGCTATTATATGCCATTGTGTAAATAGATGTA
Organism: Medauroidea extradentata; assembly: GCA_003012365.1. Lineage (NCBI taxonomy): Eukaryota > Metazoa > Arthropoda > Insecta > Phasmatodea > Phasmatidae > Medauroidea > Medauroidea extradentata. The sequence continues at coordinate 815 of PNEQ01047270.1, forward strand.
AAAATACACTTTATTAGGTGGCAAATACAAACCATGACATTTCATTTAAGAGCTAGTGTACTTCAGTATTTTTTACGTTTGTGCACGCAAGCGGGGCAGGTGATAAGTCAAATGTAACTCATCCGTCAAATACCTTTAGGCAAAGGGTACAAAACTAGTGTGCAGTGTTTTTGTAGTAAGTGTTTTGCAACGGGACTTCAAGCGATGACCTTAGTATTTTAACTGTGGAAAGTTTGTTGTATATATTTAGAATATTTGAGGGGCTTGCTAATCATGTTTTTTATTAGCAGACAGCATTTTTAAAATGACAGGAAGACAGTTTGAAGTTGGTCTTCTTTTTGTAGATAAACTCATAGGAAATATTAATGTAGCTATACAAGGAAAAATACTTTCCGTACTATACTACATAAGGCTTACGAGACAGATCCGCTAACTCAAAAAATGCAAAGCAATTATTTTTACAGCAAAATAAATAATTTTCTAGATACTCATTCTACATCTTTTTCTACATGTTTGTAAGAAAATAATATTCTACTTGTAATGACCCAACCCTGGGTGTGGTTTTGTTTACTTTTTTGTCATCACAATATTGTATAATTTATACACAGTATGTTCCACTGCTTATACTTGCTGTTAGGTTACAATAGCCTAACACTATATCACTTATTAACCTTTTTATTACAAAAATGTTGTGAGTTATTAAACATTGTTGTGCATAGGCCAACATCACATTTTTAGTTGTATCATATCTGTATATTAACAAAGCATCTTGTTGGCCTTCTTTTTTGACATATAGTATTATATTGGTGGGTCCGTCATTGCAGTCTGATGTACAAAGACAAATATCACTAGGTATATCCATTTGAACAGCATTTTACATATGACATATGTCACTGATTCTGTTTCTGTAATTTCCACAGTCAGGTGGACAACTCCTACAGACACAGCTGTTTAAGTGGCAGTGGCCTTTATTAATAGGGTGTCCTGTTTGTAGAGGCTTTTATTGGTAAGACTACTGGCTAAGTTAATGGAACATATTCCTAACATGAACCTATTTTCAGTATTTACCAAAGACAGAAGCACAAGTACTCATGTTTTAGTACTTGTGCTTCTGTCTTTTATACATACTGATAGCCTAGCTGCCTCGTCTTTTGTTTTACATTACTATTTTCTGTATTATACCAGGTGGTGTATTTTGCAACTTATTTTGATTAAATGCAATGCATCATTTAAAAATTTTTAACCTAACTTTTAATCATCTGCAATAACATTCAGTAACTGTACAAATTGGTTCATTTTAAAACTTTTTCACTGTAAGCCAAGATCAGGTAAATTCATTGTTTGGTAAAATAACAGTTAAAACTAGTTATAGCTACAACTTGAGTCTATTGTCAGGTGACAGGAATGTGAAAGGGAGCATAGGAAAAATATGTTATGCTTCGTATCGTCATATTATATAGATAAAACTGTAAGACTTGGCTACAATCTTAACTTTCAGTAAAGTTCTTTACGATGGCTGCATACAAGATACCAGAGTATATAATATTCTACTGAAGTTGACCTTTTTCTAGGTTTCTCTCACTTCTATTTCTCAAAGTTTATTTGGCTTTAATGTATGATTGAGATTGCTCTGTGTAGAGTCGTAGGTTTAGTGAAATGACATGAAGTTATAGATAGCTGCATCAACAGATACTAATAACTTTTGAATGTTAATACTTGTGCTGTATGGGTAGCAGTAAGAACTGTACTAAGTAGACTTGCTTAGAAACATATTTGGACTGGTTACATTTGTAACAGATGATTTTGCTTCAAACCTTTCTACTTCAGAGGTTGTAAAGCCATGCAGTAGCATTATACAGTACTTTTGAGTGGAGAGATGTTACTGTAATGAATACCTCAGAAATATGAGAACATTTTTAATTTATGCAATTTGGGCTACAAGTACTTTATGTTGACAAATTTTCTCAGCAGACAGTACATATTCAAATAGTATGACCAGCAAAACAATACTCCTAAATACATATTTATACCCACCTAACATAAATTTAAAAAAAAAATTTAATAATTTGTCTACATGTATTTTTCAGTCCTGAAGACAAAATATAGCTTTTTCTTCCTACATACTTTTCCCGTTCAAACTTTCCTTCATGATAAATAAATTATGTCAGTTTGCCTTTTAGTCTGTCAGTTCATGGTAGGCTTATATGCTGCTATAGTAATGAAATCTGGGTGCACTGATTCCCACTTAGCATTTTTAATCCTCAAATTCTTTTAACGCATCTAATGCACTGCCATATTTGCACTTGCAAAAATATTGGGTCTAATTACAAATTTAGTATATTCTACCCTCAGCGGGCAACAGAATAACCATTTGTTGAGTAAAGATGTAGAATTTACTTGGAAATCAGGTGTCCAGACTTCTTCATGGAAACATGTTGTCCAGTTGTATAAATTGGATCACTGTGATGAAGATACACGTATGTGCCCCAAGTTGACTAACATATTTTCCCAGACAAAATTTAAAAAATGAAGGTTAGCATGTGTGCTTAAGTGTTTATCCAGAGAGTTTAATGTTTAAGGGCGCGGTTCACCTCAGTTTTCAACGTCTTTTTATATTTGTACCAAATATTTTTTTCTTATTTTAGACATAAATTGTGACTACGTCTTCCTCTTCGAAAATTGTTGTTTGTATCTCTCATAGTTTTCGCGCAGTGAGTAGTAAACGTCATAATTTTCACTTTATGGTTTTATGTACGCTGGTAAAACAGACTTACCAAACCGAAAAAATTCACAGTGTATAACAATGTTGTAGGCTATGAAATGACACATATAAAAACAAAAAATAAAATATTTTTGTATTTTATAAAAAATGCTGAATTTTGAAATGAAAATTTAATAAAATTAAAATTTTTTTTTTAAATACAAAGAAATATTTATTTTTGTATTTATTTATGTCAAATCATAGACTACAACATTGTTATACACTGAATTTTTTCGGTGTGGTAAGTCAGTTGGTTTAAATGGCGTACATAAAACCGTAAAGTGCAAATTTTGATGTTTACGACTCATTACGCGAAAACTATGAGAGATACAACAATTTCCTAAGAGGAAGATTCAGTCACAATTTATGTCTAAAATAAGAAAAAAAATATCTGGTACAAATATAAAAATATAAAATGACGTTGAAAACTGAGGTGGACCGCGCCATTAATGAGACAATTTGCAGAAGATGGGAAATATTCTCCTGAATTAGATGCTTCTGCTGTTGAGACAGCAGATTTTCTATTATTCATAGACAAGCTGTTTGACAGTTTAAATGGGGGGTTCTTTACATACCCGAAATGGTAAATATCTGCGTTGTGCTATCACAGCAAAATTGAGGCTGTTAGTTGAGATCTGTTAAATTTACTGTATTGATAATAAGAGAAATGATTCTGTGCCCCCTACTATTAGGAATTGGATTTCAACTGTTGAGGGGATGAGATATTTGTGGAAAAAGCTTAGCAAGTGTGGATTTAAATTTTTGTGCCCTAGAAATTTCAATCAGGATACAGTTGAAAATTTTTTTTTGCTGTTTTAGAAGCCAAGGAGTACGAAACAACAATCTGACTTGCTCATCTTTTGTTACCTATTTCAAATCACTTCTGCTTAACAATTTCTTGTCTCCACATTCAGTTGGGGCAAATTGTGAACAGGACATAACGGAAGGAGCTAGACACTTTAAGAAGTCTCCTGATTGATAGAATTTGTGAGGATGTTTGTAATTCACCCATTGACTTTCCAGAAATGGTGCGTACAGTGAAGAATGACTCAAATCTAACTGCTGCTACCGATTGCCCAAACGTCATGAGACATGTGGGTTCGTTCATGCTTATATTTGTGGCTACATTGTGAATAAGTTTTGGAAGCTAATGAGGAACTGCAAAACCTGTTGTGAGTTGTTGTCATCTACTAAGGAAGTCCCCGAACATATGATTATAACTGCCAGAGCATACAGTCCAAAATCTTTGTGCTATCCGTACAGTCAGTTCACAAGAACATTTAGGCAGGTAAGTAGTGTTGTATTCCAAAACTTGCCAGTTGTGGGTTACTGTTCTGGGCTGAGTTGGCTAATAAAGTGTTAGTCTGTAGACATGGAGTACATGCTGTGTCAGCAACGTAATTTGAGGGAGATGTTTTTGAAACTATGGATCAGAATTATGGTCCATACATGGTGTAAAAATGCAAACAGATTTTTGGCAGGGAAAATGGAGCATCGTGAAAAGTCAAGCCCAATGACAAATACATGAAGCGACGCAGAAAGAAGTACTAATTAATTGTTTAGTTACGGTAAATTCTTGTATTGTGCGAGTATTATATTACAAGCATGCCAACAATGGTGGTGCAGTAAATATTAAGAATCACTACTCATCGTGCACTGGCCGAACTATTGTTTTCACATGTAAAGTTTATTAATAAAAATGTTTCTACAGTGGTGAAAAATAGTGGTACGTAAAGAAAATTGTAGTTTACTTACTTTCAATTTCGCAGTTTTTCATATAAATTCTAAGTCGGAGAGACTGTTGTATGTACTCGTCGTGATGTCTGTTTTTTATGTGCTACTAGCGCTTCTAGCATTATGTATTGAAAGTAGGGCTAGTACCTAATATGTTACGCAACTGTTCTTTAGGCGGCACATTTAGTATTGTGGAAACAGTCATGCATCTACCAAGTGTTTTGGCAGCGATAGGTGTGTGTATTGAGGGAGATTTTGACCATATGGTACAAACGACAGTTGCAAGTACTAACAGTGCTTCACAGTGTATTAGTGGTATATTTAATGTGTTTTATAGATGTTTACGAATTTGGAGTTGTCGTGGATAATAGGTATTACTTGAATGTCACTGATTGAGACACAGGCGCGAACAAGTTATGCATGCAATGTGTGTGGAGGTACGGTATAGTAACGAAGGAAGGTATCGCGACAAAAGGGAACTAATACATAATTTACTAATCTCTGCGAAGGATTTGTATCCTCCATCTCGTTGAGTAAGTACAGATGTTATCTTACAAAAAATTCCGTTGTAATTTGTGTAAAATAAGTGTGCTGGATGAAAGTTTGGTATCATAGGGGTTTATGATCACTGTTGTCTTTTAGTTACGATAATATTTGGTCAGCATGCGTACAACATGAATTAAATACCATATTTATTTTCTGCGGCTTGTGTTGACATTAGAATGTGTTTAAATAGATTGTAGAATGGGTATGGAAGACGTGTACCATTGGTGCAACATGCGTACCACATCAATTTTATACGCTAGTTATTTTGTCCAGAGGTATTTCTGCTATAAAGTTTTGCATTTTGTATGTACTAGTTACATCAGTGCAATATGCACCTACTACAGTAGTTGTTTTCTACGCCTTTATTTCGTGCTAGAATGAGTTTAGTGTGTTTTTGTGAATTTTAATACTTTTTCTTTGCTTATTAATATTTTGTGTACTTTAACTATACAATTTCCCAGATCTTTACAGCCCTCATCACTACAGAATTTTTATAATGCAGTCTTATTTACAATGGGCAGTTATATTTCACAGAAATTTGTCGTAAATTGTAAATTTTTGCAGTTTATTATTATTAGTATTATTATTTTATGAATTTTTACCCCACAATTTCCCTGAGCTTCATAACCTTCCCCAGTATTGAGTTTTTACGATGTAGGGCATTTTCAGTACTTGCACAGATATTTTCTTGTTATATTTATGTAAAATTAATCGTAAAAAATGAATTTAACCAATTTATTATAGTTAGGTAATGTACATACTTTTACAGCACAATTTACTTGATCTTTTTATCCATTCCCACTATCGAGTTGGTAGAATGTGGGCTGAATAATTAATTGTGACTACTAGTTTCTGTTATTGTTCACTTAAATTGTTTGTAAAGTGTACATTTCTGCATTTTTTTTGTTAGTTTTCACATGAGTAGTGATTCTTGATATTTACCAGAGGTGCCACAGTAGTAACACGTTGGACTCACATTTGGGAGGACCCTTGTTGTGGCCATCCTGATTTAATTTTTCCATGGTGTCTCGAAATCACTCCATGTTAAATACGAGGATGGTTTACATTACAGAAGCCGTGGTGGCTTGCCACCTCTCCCAGTTTCTGTTGTGTCATGTTGTGCATAACTGTCTTAAATGATCTTGCCGTCGACATGAATCTCATCAACCTTACAGTACAAGCTTGTCATTACACATGATATAATTATTCAGTTTTGCATAGAATGTGCAGGTGCTTCTTTCGACATGCTGTATAGTCTTGTTTTCACCTGAGTTATGTGCACAGTAGAGTGGTGCATGTGTGCATATTTTCTGTGTTTCTATCTGTACCATGTATATGTAGTTCGTTTTTATATTTTAACTTTGAATCAAGGGATGGGTGGGTGATGTGAGACTAGCTGATGTATCCCAGGCCCCACTCTTACCTGGAGTATTTATAGTCTCCTCATCAGTCCCCAGAGAGTTGCTAAGCTAAACATTATTAGTGGCTGTACTTCTGTTACTAATAGTGTTTGGCATTAGAGCAAACAATATCCAAAGATGGCATTTGCTAAGCATAATTTCTTTTGTCGTAATTAAATGTTAAAGTGTCATAAATAATGTCCCAGAAATATGTCGCTAGGCCGGGCAATACATACATTCAGCTGATTGTCTGTAGTTATACCTTCCTACGTTAGCAGATTTGTAAGTCTGCATTTGAATACGTTTTGGAATGTTCTGTTTCAGGATTACTTTTTGTGAACTGTTACCATATTACTAAATTGCTAAAATGTTACATATTATGTTCTTTGAAGAGTATGTAAGGTGGTGTATTGGAAACTTACTGAACTCATATTTAGGAGGGCTCAGGTTTAATTCTTTATCTGACCACTCTGATTTGGTTTTCCATGTTTTTTGTGTACAGTATTTCTCTTCATGTGAATGTTGGCTTGGTTCTTTCATACATACCATTAACTAAATTGAAAGCAAAATCTATTATCATTGAAATCACAGATTTGGTTGTTTGTAGATTTTGTAAAGAACATACAAATTACAAAAAGTGCAATGTCACAGACTAGTAGTGATAATGTAATTTTAAATCCAGTCTATAATGTCATTCCATTTTACACAACATTTTTATTTCTTTTACGAACACTGATATCCTTGGGGGAGTCTGTAACCCTTATGGGGTAGTTATGGGAATGTTTGTCGGTTATGAGTTTAGGTCTAGGGGGCAAAATTAAAAACATCCAGTGTACAAAAAATGGGGCATAACAGCCTCACGAGTTGGGGTGAAAATAACTGTTCTAGTGGTACGGGCCCAAAAATAAATAAATATTGTCCTCTCATTGACGTTTGATGCAGTAGTACATGAAAATGTAAACCCACACGTTTCCTGCCTGGGGCAGGGTAACGGTTGTGGATGAGAGAAGGCCGGAGTGAAATTTGGGCCGGCTGCTAGACACAAGCGAGGCCGACCCCTCTCCCCGTCCAGCGTGAAGAATGGATAAGGTAAGATAATGTTAGAACAGTGATGAAATGAGGGAGTGGGGAAAATGGGATTTCCCCGACAAAACAAGCCGGCCAACAACGTGGACCACCACGTTTCCCACATGCAAACAAATCTAGGCCAACTCCACTAGGGAATGAACCCGAATTGCCTAGATGGGAAGCAAGAGGTCTAATCACTCGACTACTGCAGCCACTTGATGCAGTAGTAGTACAGCTTATATGAAATTATTGGAATGCAGACATACTTAAAAATTACAAAAGAGATCAAATTGGCTTAGTTTTCTTATAAACAGTGTTTCATGAAGAGTAGAATGTGTAAAACGAATTGCATGTCATATTGTACATAGAACATTGTTGTTTTGTACAGTGTATTTTTTTACCTTAACAGAAATATTAAAACAAGATAAAAAAATTCTGTCCCTGAATAAGTGCATGTGAAATGTACATTCACAAATGTTATCATAAATATTTAATTAGCAAATATTAATACTATTGATTAGACGTAAGATAAGAACTTCCAGCACATCATCATCATCATTCCATGAAATTAAAAGTAACTGCTGAAAGTCACTCTAAGGCAAGATTACAATCTCAGGTCAGCGTGTACGTAGCGACGATTATACATCTGAAGTATTAATTAAGAAGTACTTAGCAACATCGTATTCCTGATCTGCAATAATTTCAAAAGTAAATTTTTCTTGTATATGTGCAATGAATGTTTTTCATGATTAGTTTTTTTGTGTTTGACTCAGCGCACAACATCGGCTTGTTGAGTCAGTCACTCTTGCCCTAATCTAATGCAGAACTGTTTCCATTCCCTTGGTTATAGTGTATTATTGTAGTTCTTGTAAATAATTTTATGCCGTGTTAATACCAGTCGTCATTCCAGTCCTTGGATATGGATAAACACCTCAATGACAGTTTATCATGACACGTTATTTGAACTGGCATTCACTGTTCTTTAGGCTATTACATATTCATTATACAATCCTGCTAGTCACATTATATTTTTTAAGGTTAAATCTTTTCCATATATTCAACACCTCTGCGCTATATTGTATAAGATAGTATGCAGTTCTGAAATGGTGATGCTATATTGCTAGTGGTGTAATGTGACTCTTAGTTTCATGGGGGCTAAATGAAGAGAGACTGTGTTCAGGGGAAGGCGCCACTTCCGCAGTTTGAGCTCGGCGAAATGCGAGCACGAGACATCTTTCTCAGGTCATGTGGCCGACGACCATGTGGCTGCCCCCAAGCAGCGTCACTGATGTTGGTGATCTTGATGATGGTGATTTATACTTACACATACACACTGAGCCCCTGTTTAGGTCAGGGCCACACCTCTTCAATACTGAAAGACATGTGAAGTACTGGGTTCAGACCCAGTCCTAATACCGAAATGAAAAACTCTGTTGATATAAACGAATTTAATAGTACTTGATGATTAGGTGCATATTTGCTACAAACTACTGTAACTGCGGTGATGATTGCGGTTCGGCCCCTGGACAGAACACGAATGTTAATACTAACTCACTAAAGATTCACTAAACACTATACAAGGTCCAGGAGTGGTGCGACAGCAGTTCTCCCGCACGTGTGCCCTGCTTGGCGGTCAGACGGACAAGGCCCAGTTTCTGGGAAATGGCACGTAGAGGGCGCAGCATCTCCCGCCAAAACACAACAAAATGAAATGAGATGAAGTGGTGATGGTGAACAAATGAATACACCAGATACAATTGATAATTGAAACATATTACATTAGACATTAGCAAATTTAAAACAACCCAGTAATAGATTTACGAAACCTGGCAACGGCCTTAATTAAAATGAAATAAATTATTATGATATCTCTGTTTGTCCATTTCTTATTAACTAACGCATGTCTCTAATTACTAATGTTTCTGGGTGAACTATTTTTAAATAATAATAATAATAAAGAGTATTTGACTATGTAAGGTTGCCAACTTCGACAAGTCTATTAACCTCAGAGGGGTGTGGGCTGTAGGGTCGCACTGCACGTGGTCTGTTCCTAAACCCTGATGGGGTGCAATAGTGCAAGGCCTTGTCGCTCGCGTCGTACACATTCGTGCACTTCCACTCACCCTAATTGATGTCTGAGGTGCTCCAGGAGATGTACTAATTAGCAGGGCGGCCGATAATTAGTATATTCGCATCTTTTGTACCTGATGCCAGGGTAGTGGGCGAACGAAAGATACGTGGACGTCTGGTTCACGTTAGGTGTGATAGCAAAAGAAACTTGCTAGTAGTGTGTTTCATTTAATGATATTTACAGTAATAATGCTCTTTAATTCATATGTATTTTTTTCAAAATGATTGATATTTTGGTCCTTTTATT
>PNEQ01047276.1:0-52411 GCA_003012365.1 Medauroidea extradentata
GCGTACAAATAAATATAACTTGATCAATTTCATTGTGATTTCCAATTACTTCCTTCTCTATATACATCCAAATCTATTAAACAAATGAAATTAAAATTTTCTTTTGAAAAATGATACCATTCCATCAGTATTTTCTTAAGACGTTGTCACGTTCAACTATCGTCAGTAAACCGACTTTACAGACAACCATTTTTTTTTTCCATTATTAGTACAGTAACTTTTAAAAAATCACATAATTTTAATTATAGAAGATACAAAAAAAGCGTTTGCAAAAGTCGCTGGCAATACCTACCATAACTGATGATAAAAAATTAACTATGCTCCCTAGCATGATAGAGGGCTACTGAACATCGGAGGCAGGGCAGGTCGATATACGCCTGTGTATCAACATATACACGTTCTTTCTTTCTCTCTCTCTCTCGTTCTCCTCTCTATCTCGCTCGCACTTTACCTTTCTCACACGAGCGAAAATCAATTTCGTATGCACAGCGCCGTCTTCATCGGTGTGGTTACATCCGAGTGCGCTTGCACGACGGTTGTGCAACACGACACTTAAAATTTAACTACTATACAAAACCTGACGATGTAATCAAAAAACATGTCAAGGCTAATGCGTATTGCCAATACTATTCCAGGAGTTCCCCGCAGAACAATTTCACAAACGCCGAACTCAGTTAAAAATTATTTAAATATTATTACATTGCAATTTGTCAAGTGAATAGGGTTCTACTGTAAATTCCCTTTAATGAGAGCGTTTTATATATTTACTTTTATATTAGCTCTCCCGAGATTTTTTCCTAGACATTATCAAAACCGTCTCCAGTAATTACATAAAATTTAACAAATATACATAAAACCGTCCAGAACGTCCTTAAATTATCTAAGCACGCCCAAGTGAACCATGTAAAGCGAAATTAAGCATATTCTATGACATAAAGAGTGTCCCTGAATAACGTTTAAAGCTCTTCGTCACGTTGTAAATGCGAAGACGAGTAAATTGACACAGTATGACTAAACTTAGGGTCGCAGGGACTTGAAAGTATCCGTAAATTGGCACACTAATTGTGGTCATTGAGAATCGCAATCTACGTTGAAATATCAACAACTGCGAATAAGGGTGTGAGGTTATGTGGAGCTGACCCGGAATGAAAGGACAGAGGACACTGCAGTTCCCTGTGATATCCTGTCTACCTTCGGTAAATCACATATGACACCCACTTGAGAGATCCTGGGAGTAACACCGATCGACCATCAAATCGTAATTTTCTTGAAGTGATGCGACCAATATACCTACGCTACTCCCCGGACTGTTGGCTCGGCCTACTTGACGCATTATTGACGTCGCTACTGAGATTTGTTGCTATTTCTACGTAGGTTGCGACCATCGAAGGCCCCAACTTATGGGTCAATTTAACGATATTTCCCATCGTCTGCGATCCTAAGTGTACTGTATCATTTTAACTGTATTCGCATCACCTACAAAGTGAGGAAGAGCTTTAAACGCTATTTAGGAACACCCTGTATCTGTCATGCTGATAAATTTGCTGCCACTGCAAGTAAAGCCGTCCTCTAGTCGCAACTATGATTGATATATACAGGAACGACTTTCGTTAAACAATGTACCAAATGAGTCAGCTAAACATGTCTAGCGTCTGGAATTAAAATTTCGCATTTGGCAAACGTAGTGCCTGCGCCCAAAAAGCCAATTTGAACCGGCTGCCACCAGAAGACGATAACATGTGATTGGCTTACACATTATTTTCGCAATGGGCAAATCTATTAACTTTTAATTCGCACATTTCAAATAGTCTGCCAGCAGAAGGAATAAGTCGAAATCAATCTTAGCATATGAACGCAGCATTTGACATCAGTTTGAAAATTCCCACTTAATGTCCCGTTTCACAAAAAAAAATGTACCTGTAAGCGAGGTACATCTGGGTAAAAGTGCATGTAACAATTCGTACTGAAGCAGGGGAGGAGTAAAACATTTTTGAGGCGTATAAACTGGTTCCAAAAATCTTTTTCAGAATTATTTCTGAAATGACCCTAAGGTAGGCATCAAGTGCCTCCATCGCACGTGGGTTTGAGTGGTAGCCTACTTTGTTTAACCACCCAGTCAAAAACATCAACAGTTCAGTTTTAAGCACATGTGGAATACGTAACACGATTAAGAGATAAGAGAAACCAAGAACTTAAAATAAAGGGAACATAAAATAGAAGTTAATGGTCGATGTAAACATAAACATAACCTACAAAAACGAGTACGTACCTCTATTGGAAATGATGACCAGAGACAAATATTCAACTGCCTGTATGAAAAAGTGCAACATGAGCAACAAGTTGACCATGCGGTTTAAATAAAAGCAAATCATCGTCATTACGTTTTTGTGAAAGAAGTTGCTAATAAATATGTAGTTCTACATTATTTATATCTCTCATTAAGGGCTTGTTCCTGAGTTTTTTCAGACTGATGACAATAACTCAAATGTTTTTTAACCAAAAGCTTTGAAAAAATTTGAGTCAATGTGCAGTCACACGATGCACAATACTGTTGATGCGTTTTTAAAAATAATGTACCATTCGTCAGCAAAAAAAAAAATATATTTCGCTTCATTGTTGATTATTTTCACGACAAAAAACGTGGTACTTTGGATGATGAAATCTAAAAAAAAAAAAACAACATTCAGTAGATTTCTACAAAAAAAAATCAGCTACAAATTATAACATATAAGTGTCAAAACTGTGGAGCAAATTTTGATATGAGTATTGGGTAGCAATAAAAGAAATATTTTCGAAATCACTGCAAAAACTCGGTAACAAGGCCTTAACTTCCTGCACAAAAAAATTATACAGTTTTTAACAATGGGTAATCCTTGAACGACTTATGAATAGAGATGGGAATTTTCCGCGAATTCAATTACCTGCATGTTATATTCAAATATCCTATGCATACTCAAGTCCCGACCATTTGTCCACTAGCTGCTATGCTACTCAGTGGAACAGCATACAATGAACGAATAGACAGGGCTTGAGTATTCATAGGATATTTGATTCTAACATGCAGGTCATTGAATTCGCGAAATTTCCTCATCCCTACTTATATTCCCCTAGGTTATCTACAATTTTATGGATAATATGGTTGGCTGGACTAGAATAACTGCTCGTCTGCACAAAGGATCACATGAGTCATACCAGTCCCTGCACAACAGTACTACGCCGCATACACGGGACTGACGGAGACCTTGAAGTGCCACAGGAGTACACCGCCTCGCTATAAGCATGCAGGCCACGGTACCAGGTACCGTGCCGCGGTAAACCTCGCCGGCTGTGCACGTCCGCCGCGTCCCCACGATCACGAGCACGCTTCGTCACGCGCGCCATAATGACGTCACGTTGCGTGTCGTCCACTGACTGCACAAAACAAACCCCCCATCCCCTTCAACCATCAGTTACGACGGTTCTTGCGGGAATGCTGGTCAGACACCCCGAGCCCACCGCGGACATCCCCAGGCTACTGCAGGTACTGGTTTAGGAAGGAGCTAGCTACAGCCGAGGAGAGCTGAACCATCGCATGTCAACATCATGTGTGAAACGTAGGGAACTGCCAACATCACGCAAGCACGCGGTTAGTCAGGTACACCCTTTACAATTTATAACACGCTTTGAAGACTTGGAAGCTTGCCTGGTGTGGGCAATCGCTCTTCCCAAACCAAACAGCATAACCAAAACCACCAGTCTGTTTGTGGTTTCGAGGTTGAGGACTACCTATTGTGCATATTTATGTAGCAAAATGGATCAGATGTAAGCATGTCGTTGTTATCGTGCTCATAATAAAAAAACCTCACTCTGAAACTTCGCGTTTCAAATTCACCCTCACGCCACTTTTCGGAAGTTGTAACTGACGTACATTCAACAATCGTTGTCCACATTCTAGGAACACGATTCACCACTGAAAACTACCACATCCTCCCGTTTCTTTTCCTACGTTTCCGCCTACTGTTCCCTTGGCCAAAGCCCGCTTTACAAAGGCCAACACGCTGACTACTGATCTTCGGAACCATTCACTTCCCTGGTTTGTAATTTTGGCGATCAGTAATCAAAACACTATAGCGTTAAATGCATATAAATATATCAGTGGCTCGGAATCAGATTTTAGGACAACTGTTACATTACAACCCTCAAACAACCAGGTTACGAACATCCCATATATTTGAGTACGATTATATGAAGACCAACACACAGGTTGTATATGAGAACGTCGGGACAAGAAAATTCCAAGTCTCGTAACTGACATATCGCTACCTATCTTCCATCTATTGAAGAGACTGCATGCGGTGAATATAATACTATATGAATGAACCGGCATTAAAAACAATGTTTCAGTTATTCACCCTATCAATTTAATGATATTTTTAAGTCACGACAGTGCCACTAATAACAACATAAAAATAATGACATGGCCTGCAGAATCGTAAAGAAGAGGATATGACAGCCGTGTTGACATACTATATCCGAGTCACACAAGAGAGTGTGTGAAGAACAAGTAAAACTTTTCTCAGCATTATCGTTAGGCAACGAAATGTACATTATTATGGATAACGTTAAAAGTGCGCTTGCTTCTTGAAGTAAGATACACAAACTAAGAAAAGAGATAAAGCAAGCTGTGTCTTACGAGTTATTAGCTATTTTATTCGTTTGCGGCAGGGATGCGGGGAAGACGATAAGCTAACTTCAATACGCGCGCTACAAACCGCTTCGCCTCTAAGCTCAGAGTGCTAAACTAGTGTGCAGTATGCAGTATTTTCGTACAAACTGTTTTTCAATAATACTTCAAGCGGCTATCTTATTATTTTATTTGTGGAAAGTAGGTGTTACAATTCCAATGCAAGTATATATTATTTTGTTGTACGATAACGGCTAGTATTTTTCCAGCAGCAGCAATGTTGGAAAACTATTTTTACCACTTTTGAGGAGCTGGCAATTATGTTTTTAATAAGCAGACGGTATTTTTAAAACTGTGTGTCTTCCTTTCATAATATAACGCACTGTAAACACGTTTATACATGAAAAAACATTTCGTGCCATGCTACAGCACAGCTCATATGCCAGGTGTAACTTAACTCAGAAAAAGTACTGAGGGGATAAGGAAAAAAACACTAAGGTACCTATAAAGATTTTATATCACCCAAAAAAATTACAGCGGATCTTGTTAAAATAAAAAAGATTCAGACGTGTTGCACAATAGACAGAGAATATTTACTCTTTATGCTACAGATCGGAGTGCTATATACTCACAGTGTCCTCAATTTTGAACGTTCCTAGCTACGTCGTTCGAGAAGCGACCAGACTAAACACGGAGCTGATGATAATTAACGATGCTGTATGAGGGCGGCTTGCTAAAACCTGCCCTATTGGCTGCACCCGGTCGTCGATACATCGATAGCGGGAGCAGTGGAACTGCAGTCAGCACTTCTCCAGCGCCAGCTACAGCCAAGTTTATGCGGTCACACAGGACGACGGGATAACAGCCGAGGACGGAGGCTTGTCACGAAGGCAGCCGGGGAGACGAGAGCGACACGGGCTCGCGTCGTCGCGCTCCGTGGTCGATAATCCGATACTCGTTTATTATTACATTTGCACACAATGGCGAGGGCGGAGGGGGAGGGCGAGCCCTGATTATTTGCATTAGCAAACAATAGCCGTGCGGACGACCGTTTGAAGGCCCTGCACGGTCCACCGCGCAGCTGGGCCGGGGGAAGGAGGAAGACGCGCGCGGTCCACGGCGAACATTTATTCACGAGGCAAGCGTTTAGGATGCTCCTGAGTTTCGGAACAGGAAGGAGGGGGGGTGGCTATGTCATGTCACAACATTAGCAATACGATCTTAAGGTGGAGTGCGTTAGACAATTTGGTTGTATTGTAAGTTTTTGAGCCAACACATTTATTCAAATTGTATTATTAAAATTTCCTCTTCGACAAAGCATAGAACATATTCTTGATAAATTTCTTGCCGTAAACAACAATGGAATATTTCATTATTATTTACATCAAGCAGTTTATTATGCTTTGTCGAAGAGAAAATTTCGACAATACAACTTGAATAAATGTTATGGCTCGAAAACTGAAAATACAAGAATTATCTAACACTCCCCCTTAACCTCTGGCTGGACAAAATTTCGGGACATACTCTAGCCTAGAGAAGCTTTTTAGAATATATATAATACTTTATATACATATATACAATCCTGAGATCGGATCATGCTATATACTTCCGGCCACGTATCGGTAGCTCCTTGCACAGCATTAATTAATCTCTGTAAATTGTTGGTGTACACGTTTCTGCGTTCGTCGAAATAACTGCCGTTCAAAACGGTAATCTTCACAGGTCGTTTTGCGCCATCGAATATCTAAACTGTACTGAAAGTTCCCCGTCCATAATGCGCAATTTTCGAATGGAAATAGGAATGTCTTCTGACACAGAAGCTATATTCCCCCTCCCACTCTAAACTTTTTTTGTCTAATTTGTCAAACAAGGTCTGTGGTCAGCAACGAGACAATTAGCTCACAAGACACTCCTCTCGACAGCCAGAAGCTTTCACGATGGAAACTTATCTAATACTTTTCATGCGGTAAATTAATATCTTATGTCTGCCAGTTACACAACTAAAAAAAAAACAGTATAAATGTCATAAGTATCATATTCACTGCAAACGGTATGCTTATATTTGACGGTACAGAAACTACGTACGATAAACGCGCTATGTCAGATTAAAATAATTATTTTATCAAAACTTGTAGAAAGTCGTGCCCAAGGCCATAAATAATAGACATACGGCAAAAGGTTATGCGACAATCCTGACTCTCATGAGTTGCTGTGCCATCAGGAACGGCTTTTACATTAACCCTCTGGAGTTTCCTCTCATTGGCGTGAATATAGGGTTGCGGGCAAAGATGGGGCAAGAGACAGAACAAAGGGAGAAGGGTAGAAATGCATGAGGGGCGAACGGATTATCACATTTGTTAGGATTCCTGCGGGATCTCGTATTTCACGCGCCAGCATTACTTCCCCAAGCCTGAGGTTAGACTCGGGACCTTAGCAGTAAACGTGAAGAATTAAAATAATCAGACGTTAAATATTTACTAATATGCAGACGTCTACGACACGTGGTGAAAAATTTAACGCAGAATTGGTTATGACAATAAGAGAAAACTGGATCTCTGCACTGCCCACCACACAAAGCGAACGTGTTTCGGCATGTTGTAGGCTTAGTTCTCATTCGGGAGGTCGCAAGTTCGATCCCGTAAGACAGTCCTGCAATGCTTTAACCCCGTGCTTTTCCAATTCTTTCACTGACAAATTATGTAGCTACTATGGGTGCTGTCTACCTGGCGCTTGAAATATGTTCTAGACAATTCAAAATTCCCTTTTATCTCGTAAATTCTTAGTGTTTTCAAAGTACTTAGCTACGAAAATAAAATACACTTCATACGAGGTCAGAACGATCATTTGATGACACCGCGAACATTTTGAGCAATATTGTAGAGATATTCGACACTGATTAAAATGGCATTTTCACACGGCCGAAATCAAAACACACTATGTCCAAAAATGCAAAACTACTATTCAAGCCTCCGTTGAAATCTGCTACTATTAAAATTATATGCCCACCGCTTACAGAATCACAGCAAAAGAGCAGTACTTCAAAAAACCTGCACGTCAGGTCATTCATTGCTTAAGAGCACTCTCCACAGAAAAATTCGTAATTTTATATAATTGAACCGAACACTATCCAACCATTACACATTACATTAATAGTAATTTCCCACAAATACAATGTTTTTCCGTCCCATAGTTTTCGTACAAGTGCACGTCAAATTAGCGAATTTCGCTACTTACCCGAAGTAAAAACTATTCAAACTATACAAATTAAATAACGTTGAGAGAAAGCAAATATATTTAGCTATAGAATAATACCTTTGTTCGATTTAATTGTTAGTATTGTTGTAACTATCAATGTTATTATTAGTAAATACTATTTCCCGTGCATCAGAAAAAAAAGAGGGGCATCCTAGCTACAGCGACTTAACCCTCCCACCACCCACAACACAAAAAGCGGTAAAACATTGTAGACCTGAGGCTTTCCTTGCCCTCAAGACACGTACTCTGGAATAAACAGAAGTGGCTTGGATAAGGCGAACATTGTGGTCTACAAGATTCCACGTCTTCCTCTAAATCCACAGCTTGATATTTTCCACACACTCTGACGTCTCAAGAAAGAAAGGCTGCCTACTGCGACCTCCCAACGGATGTGGCAATTTATCATTTGCGGCTCGGGGCAACCTCTCACAAAACCTGCTTACACACATGCCCACAGACGGCTCAGCTGTATTGTTGCGCGTGTGTGGCCTGGGAAATAACACGCACTGTATGCACGTCACTATGTCCCTCGACTGGCATAACGCGTTCATTATTGTTCGCCATCAACATGTAGTCAAACAAATTACTTATTTCTACATAATAATCATTCAACAGTGCAAGTTGGTAGGCTGTGTAATGTGTACACCAATATTAAATATTGCAATAAAAGTAATAAGCAGCGAAAAATAAATTAAAAATAAGTTTGAAGAAGCGATAATTTTAATGGTCATAAAATGATTAGCTCGCTCTGAGTAATAAGTTACTAATACTTATATATAATGCGGCTCTTACAAGCACGTTTTAAAACATTACATCAGAATACGTTTAAAAAATCACACTTAAAAAGTAACATGAAAAAAGGGGGAATTTTTCTCATAGATTGTGGCATAATAAACTGTCTACGGCCATCTGTATGGCTGTATGTCAGTACGAGTTCTGCACTTATAAATCAGAAAGAAAGTCTGTTTTCTCGTTACAAAATTACTCATCCCTTTCTGTAATTCTTAGGCGTTTTAAACTTACACGGTTAAGCTGTGTATCTCCTGGAGAGGTGTCCGAGCACAATTTGAGAGCTGAAATTTTCTTTTCGACGCCGTTCGTTTTCCCTAAGGCCTGCTCTGTACAGTATGTATAGTCTACTAAAGCCCTTCAAGGGGTTGGTTTTGGATGACTATTGTAAGTAAATTTTTTCAGGATATAATGTTGATGACATTACTTATTTTTTCTTTTGTAACATGTACGAAAAAATTGACGTCGAACAAACAACACAAAAAAAGTAGAAATAGGGAGTAAAAGGACGCGGTTAATTCGTACGTTGTGGGGAGGGGGAAGATGAATGAAGAAGTGCGAGCCTTTAGACTGGAACAATGCCATCATAGCCGAGCAGCAAGTCTGGACATTTCAATTATGGTTGTCGCCGTACTGCATAGCTAACATAAGCTTGGTTCGCTGAAACCAGAGAATCTCATCAGCTGTTTTAAAAAAATATATATTAAAATTAATTTTACAACACGAAACTAAAATAGCTTCAATTAGCACGTTCACAGGAACAGCGTTTCTTTATTTCAACCAGGATGCGATGCCCCCAAAAAAGACAACTTTAAAGGGGTAGGTATGTGGGCCACATAAAACTGTATTAATGTAGCCGGTGCCTTAAAACGTTACAAAATTCACACACACTTGTTTACTACCATTCCTAATAATTATGATGAATTTTTATTTAAAAAGATTATGAAATTATTAAATTAACCAAATGTGATTTTTGCACGATTCTTGTAATGGGTTCGTATTATGAACATAAAAGTTTTTTTTTGGACGCACGTCATTGCGGGCGAATGTACAGGCTTTTCTTCCTTTTTTTTTTTTTTTTTTACTGTAGGATTTTCTGCAATACGCGCGGCAACATTCGCCCGCAATGGCGTATGTACAAAAATTCTTTTGTGTTCATAACCAAATGTGTTATTTTTAAATTTGTACGTTTCAGTTTTTGTACACTTACTACAATTATGAGTGTTTACATACCGTCAACGCATTCGTATAAACAGTCTCCACATTATCTGCAGACACTTTATAAAAGTTCTCCGACACATGCCGTAAAATTACAAGATTTTTTTTCGACGCTGTTAACTTACGGAGTCAGATAAGCCCTTTTTGCTGCAGGACGCCAGCAGGGAATAAAACTGCCTTGCCAATAGGTGGATTCCCGCGACGCAGACAGGCAGAAAATTACTCAGCTACGTCTACCATCCCGAGCTGTACGAACCCACTAGTCCAATTTCAACTGCGGTTCACGCCACGTTCGTAAAAGACGACTCATTTGCGGGTACATCAGGAGTTCCACACAGCCTGGCTGCACATTTCCGTCCCTTCAGATATTCCCGACAAAATTACCGAATTATTCCAAGTCGGGTAGAGCAGAAAACAATGCCGTATTGCCGTCAGAAAGGCCCTGGGATGGAGTCCAGAGTATGGCAATGTTCTTGAAACTAGGACAAGAGTTCGGAAAAATTTGCTATCAAAATTTTTTGCTACTTTTCTAATACAGTGAGGAATGTTTAAAAATATCGTTAATAAGGACATTTTTGATTTTTTTTTTTTTTTGTGACTGCTGTGAATTTTCTTGTAAAAGAACTTTTGCGACGCTTGCCTTAAAATTAAATAAGACAAGACTTTTTTTTACCACCGTTTATTAAAGTCCCGTATATTCCTTTGCTTATTCTATTTTTTCGTCAAAACAAACTTACATTATTTTCACTTTGACATGTAATTTTGCATAAACGATCCCTGTAGCAAAATAAGTTTGATTCAAGCTTGAATCAAGCATGCCATGACAAGTCTGCAAGCTTGATCCAAGGTTGCTGTAAACTTGTAGCATGCTTGCTTCGTACAAGGCAAGCTACAACTGTAAAAAAATAGGCTTGACTAAAGCTTGAATCAAAGTTACCAAATAGGGCTTGTAATGGCAAGCCTAAATCAAGTCAATTGCAGGCTTGCCGCAAGCTTACATTCTATCTGGGATGTGATAAGAGGAATAAGTAACCACGAATAATACTTAGGAGTGAACACCGTTTGGTACAAATGTAAAATAAATAAAAATTTAGTAGACAACCCCTTTACTGCACCCTCAGAACAATACCAGACAGTATGCATGCGAGGACAACTACAAAAACACCCTAAATTATTGCATAATTTATTTGGTACGTGTTTGTGTACATCGTAATACACACGTGGCTGAAGTTGACCGACATGAATTTCATCGGCTGATGTGCGATCGTTCTTCAGCGTTTACCGCAACACTCTGTTAAAAGTATCCCCCTCCCCCCCCTTTTTTTACAACTTACAATGGAGTTAATTTGTTGGAGGGACAATGAATAAAGGAGAGATAGCCGAGTCAGTACGATCCCACAATATTTGGTCGACGACTCAAGTAACAACTTGCAACATAATTGAAGGGTATGGAGAAAGAGAATGATAACTCACAATTTTGAAATATGTGAGTTTTATGCAGGAACACAATTGTAATCCCATACTATACATTCCGATATAAGAGACAAAGTAATATAACCACACATGACAGCACAGTGCACTAAATACTATATTGAAGGCCACCCTTTCGTAGCTTATTACACCAATAAAATAGTCATAAATATATATTTTATTATTGTGTAGCTCCCTTTTTTTCTGGTTGTATTTTTAGAAACTTAAAACATAATTTACAAACCATTCGTAATTTTAAATAAATTTCTATGTGAAATTGTATCTTATCTTTAAATGCGCGTAACTTAGTTGTAAAACATAGAGGGTTACAATTGTCTCTCCCCATGTCCTTCAATTAACACGAGTCAATTATACACGTGATATTCAGAAGTTATATATGCTCACGACGAGCGGATTACCATGCGTATATATCTGATGACACATAAAAAAATCCGAAGTGGCCCTCTTTGAAAGAAGTGGAGGAAATACAGACGGCTTACCACAAACTTAACATATTTTACAAAATAAACTCATTAGAAACAGAAAGAATGAAACATGGGTCCTGTATGGTTGTAGCACTTCCACCGCTTCTATGTCTGATTCCAAAGGCGTAACAAGAGACTTAACTTGCAGAGCCAATCGCAGCCGCTATCATGGACTTTGCCAAGTTACAAGCCAGACTTGGTAAAACATGCCCCTCCACCATTGAGCCCACTGCAGTGTTGCCAGACGGAGAAGTTACAATTCTGGTACCAGGCCAAAAATCTGGTATTTTTATAACATTCTTGTACACTGACAGAAATATATTTTTTGGCTTATTTTCAAATTTTTACTTTTGATATAAATTACAATGATGTACGTCACCAAATTAAATGAAAGCTATTTATTTTGAAGGCTTAGTTGCTATTTTACTTCCAGCCATTTTTTTTTTTTTTTTTTTGTTATTTCTAAATTATTGGTCACTAGCTGTCTAAATTTTGAAACACGAGTTGATGGTTCTCGGAGATTATTCACTTTATCCAACATTAAAGTGTGAAAACATGCAGTAAAAAAATTAAGTACTAATAGGAGGACAAGATGCCCCACTAAATTCTTACCAGCCTAAAAAAATCTGCGGCTAGGTCAAAAAAAGTTTCAAAAATTATTTAGAGGGTGTTAGAATGCATAACATTTTTAATTTACAATATAAGCCAAAGTAAAAAACGGTATTTTTATTATTTCCAATGGATAGTTAAATTTGACAAACTTTTTTGCGGCAGTCCAAGATTCTGGTATTTTTGCGGACCTGGATGAAAAAAAAATCTGGTACCTGGTACTAAGAGACAAAATCTGGTACAAATATCAGAATTCTGGTACGTCTGGCAACACTGTCCCACTGCCTTCGTGACATAGGCCACAGGAAGAGCTCAAGGTACGTTAGCATCCCACTCGATGACCGCGCCACAAGCGACCACGGGCAGTTACAGCTAACTCGACTTCCACCACATCTGGGTGTATCTAGAGTGGACGAGCCAAATCAGCTTCCGCCCCACTGGATGTACGGTACCTGCATATGCTTGATGAGGCTTCCATCTCACTGAATGCATCGTCACCTCGTTCCCGGGAGCCACGGTCGTCGAGAGGTTAGACTTCTCGCCTCCCACCAAGGCGATCTGGGTTCGATTCCCGGCGGGGTCCCAGGATTTTCGCATATGGGAATCGTGTCGGACGATGCCGCTGGTCAGCGGATTTTCTCGGGGATCTCCCGCCCTTTCATTCCGGGGCTGGTCCATACATATCACCCCTCGCCAATGCTACAGACCTAGATGTTGAGCGCTAACCAAAACCTCTTCACTTCTCCTCACCTCCACGTTTAAGTAGCAAAAAAAAAAAAAAATGTTTGGTCACAATCTTCGGATACTGGGGTCATCAATATAACTGGAGTAGCATCCTCCCCCTCCCCTGGGCTAGTCATGTTGGTCAGCCAGTACCGGCTCCTGTATGCAGGAAGGTAACACGTCACACAACCACGATGCTATCCCAACCAGCTCAGGACAATCGTACCATCAGGAAATATTATATCCTTGCACTTCCTTTCATGACTCAGGCTTGGCTCTCTCACGGTGTGCCGCACCGTCAGGGATATGATATACTGACCGCCGAGCCGAAATACTAATTACTGCAGACTCCAACCGGCGCATAAACACCCTGGTGCTACATCGTCTACGGAACTTTATAATGACCACGCAATAGATCGTCAACCAGACCGAATCCATATAGTTTCGCCTTGAAGTTACCATGTCTAGAGAGGAACTGTGTCTAGAGGTCTAGGTTATGCTTGATTGCAGGCGATCCCACACACTGGGAAAAACCGGGTAGGTTGTCTGCCCATTTTCTAAAGTGACCCGCCTTTCTTTCCACGTGTAGACAGTACTCTCTCGTGTAAACTTTACTATATCTTCTACTAGTTAATCACCAGTCGGGTGGGGAGGGCGCAACAGCCCAGCATGTGTACCCAATATAGCACTGACTACTGCACCGCCCAGCGATAAGATAATGTCAGCCAGTAGGCAACAAGGAGACAGGCCTCCTAACAGCGATTGGTTTTCCGCTCCCCTCCACACACACCGGAAATTACATATCCCGCCCACTTTCTCCTGTTCTAGGAGAGCAACTTATCCAATGGCGTGGCCTGCATATAACGCGTATATAGCATAACACACACACACACACACATATTAGGCCTACATAGACGATAAAATACAGTTATTAACAAAAAGACAAAAGTTTTCGGTGTGCATAGACGATTATAAAACTGAAAAACACGAATCCTAGACGGCATTTTTGCAAACTGTTTTGACGAAATTGTTTTCGCAGTGTCGCACTCATTCAGCGTTAGCTGCTGTGCTAATACTAAATGTACGAAATTCCTGCAACTCAAATACATCGTCAGAAATCTATCATGTTTACGACACCTTTTCTCACTCAGTAAGCAAAAACTGTGACTTGGTATTGTTTTCTTATTTTTGTTTCTATATACAGTACTGACTGAAAATTTCGTGGACTTCAGTTAATGGTTCGACTATAAATTATGTGCAATGCCCTATTTATACATGATCGTCAGAGATAGTGAAATTTCGCGAATTCAATGACCTGCATGTTAGAATCACATAATCCTATGCATACTTAAGTCCAGACCATTTGTCCACTAGCCTCTACTCAGTGGAACAACAGACAGTGAACGAATAGACAGGGCTTGAGTATGTATAGGATATTTGATTCTAACATGCAGGTCATTGAATACGCGAAATTTCACCATCTTTAGTGATCGTGCGTTCGACGTTTTTAGTCATACGGGCGATAAGTATTGCTATAATTATATTTTATAAGTCCTCTAATAAAGAATGCCATATTCGTTAGAAGAAATAAACATGGTGTATGAATTTCAGTTGCTTCCCAGTAGGAAAGTAAAAAAGGGGATAGAACGAACCAACCTCAACGAAAAAATTAATAAGGAAAGTCGGGTTGCTAAAATTCGATGGCTTGACGACAAACCTAACTCTGCCTAGAACATACCATACTCATCCCAGTGGAAAAACTTCGGTGTTTTCATAGATTTATTTCGTGACAAGGCACGCTGAACAAGAAATTATGCTGTATTACTTTCATTATTTGACAACAATACTTCTGATAGGACTGGAAAACTGAGCCAGTAATAAAAAAACAGTGTTTCCGATTTATGTAAAAACATTTCCAGAGAAGAAAAAAATTCCTGTCTTTTAAGATGATAACCACTGAACACATTATAATGGTTAAAGTCAACAGAGGTCCATGATGTTCGTCTAGATTCACACAGAAAAAAAAAATCGTGAAGGGTAACCAGTTATATAATTTTAAAAACGGTTAGATCCACATGTGTTTTACGGCGATAAGAAATTTTCAACAACCTGACTCAGTGCCTTGCGTGCACAAGTGCAGCTCTGCTTCACTATTATTGGCTTGGCAGAATGTCTTTGTGCAGAGTCGTTGTACATTGTACATTTTACTGTGCCATTCAGTGCTACGACACCAAATAACACCCAATAACATCACGGAGAGCTGCACATCACGTATAAAGCACGGGAACAAGTTGGTGCAAAACACTTCTCGGGTGGTAAACTACCATTTCCATACACTGTGCAAATTAATTTATGAATTATAGTCATTCTATAATGATTTTGGACAGTAAACTAATTATGAAAGTATTAAAACAGAATGGTAAACATAACTAGTTTTTTTTCTGTTTAACCGTCCTGCTACATTGAATTTTGCTCCAATTGTTGGTTAACCTTCGCATAAAAGTGCTTAGTAATAACATTAACCCTGACATAAAAGTGCTTAAAATAACGTTATTTTTATATAAAAAACTTTACTCTAAAAAACAATTTTCATCAACAAAAACCAAGCATAACCATATTTATTACTCAAATAGTTAGTCACATCGCTGTCGGATAAAAATAATTCAACAGTGTCAGACTGATATTCAGGTCTCCTGCAGTCTATTTATAATTTGTAAAGTACGTTAATTTTTCTTTAAAAAACTATCAGCTATTCAATTCAAATAATATAACCGGCCTTCATTATGCTTAGTGCGCACTTGCAGTTTACAATACGTTACTGACTATCATCTGCAAGAGAAAATACTATTCTTGTTTTGACTAGTATAACGATGAGTAATTCGGCTTACAGTATACAACAAACCTACAAACTGACAAACATTATAAAAAATTCGGCGATTTAAGCAAGACGAACTTATATAATTGTGAGCAATTTCTACGGACAATGAACTATTGTCTCTTGTGGCAGACTACGAATTATGCAGCTAATTTAATAACGTTACAAGCAACGACAAACTGTCAGAAATAGGAAAACAGCAAACAACACAAAATTTATTTATAATATTCAGTGACTGATGGACAAGGTAAGCATTTTATAAGTAAGTATTTTGTGACGGTACTCACCACCAACACCGGCATTCGTGATGGTGACCCAAAAATCGATAGTTTTCTCTGGGCCGAGCTCCTCGTAGTCCCACTTCTTCTTGACACGGACAGCTCCATTGGGCTCCACAGTAACCCATTGGTTCTCATCTCGTATTTTGAAAGTCTCTCGCTCCGTCTCCTTCTCGAGCTGGAATACGATCCTGCCCTCCGTCTCGCCATCCTGCTCGGTAAACTCGATCCTCTTGGTCGGACGCACGGCGCGAGTCACCCGCCTCTTGGAGATCCTGTGAGGAGGGTCCTCTGGTAGGATGTCGTTGCTGAGCTGAGGAGCACTGAACTGCAGCCAAACGTGCGCCGGGACCTCCGACGTCCTGCTGGGACTCCGGCGATCATGAGCTTCAACTGTTATCTCGTACTCTACGTCTTCCCCATTGTGAGGAGGCTCACCAGCGAGCAGCAGCTCTCCCGTCTGAGGGACGATCACCACGAGGTTGCTCGGGACTGCCAGTCTATACGCCACTTTGTCTCCGTCGGCGTCAAGCGCCTGGACTCGTCCCATGGACTCGAACCTCTTCCACGAAGTTACGTTGCTGCCATCTCCCAGGGAAAACCGATACACGTTCTTCGTAAACACGGGGCTGTTATCATTCTCGTCGAGGACATTAACCTCCACTTTCGTCAGTGCTTTATCGATGCCACGACCATCCGACGCCTGCACGACGAGTTTGTAGCTAGGTGTCGTCTCACGATCCAGAGGCCTGGCGGTGATCAAGCGAACTCCGTGGCTGTTTTGGCTCGTAGTAGTGGTCGTCGTCGTATTATTCACTTCTTCGTCGTCGGGTCCCTCGAGCAGAGCGAAGGCTCCATCTTCGTTGCCGGAGACGATGACGTAGCGGACCGGCAGTCCGCCCACCCCTCCGCCGCGCGCCACGAGCCGGGGCACGCCTCTCACGACCGTACCCGCCGGCGCATTCTCGGGCACCTCGCCGCCGTCGTACACCTCCTTGCCGAACCGCAGCATCTCCCGACGGTCCAGCACGTACAGCTGCAGCGTGTGCGTAGCCGTGCGGTTCGGCGACTCTCCCACGACGACGAGGTTGACGGGCCGGTTGACGAGCGGCGCCAGGTCGCGGGTGGTCATCACTACGCCGTCGTCAAGCACGGCGAAGAACTGGGAGAAGTCGGTGTCGACGAGGCGGTAGTTGACCAGGTCGCCGTGCAGCTGCTCAACACTGTAGCCGGGGTGCGTGTCGTGCGGGATGACGGCAACGCTACTCCGCCTGGAGACCGTCGTGGCGGCGGCGCCCCCAATACAACTGAGGACGGCCAGAGCCGCCAGTATGGCCGTCGTCATCTCTGGATTTCGCCGCTCACACTTTACACATGAGGCCAGCTTCCCCTGCAAACCACAAGTTCAGCTCCGTTACACGCGGTACTGCACTACCTTACAACAAACAGTTTGCAATGATTGACCAATTGGAAGTCAAGTAAACCAACATTATGAAGGCAATACTTCCCAGCTACACAAGTCTTTACTTTGTACTAGGAACACCTTCAAAACTAAAATGTAAGTTAAGCACATGATACACATAATTCACACATCAACACATCTTGCGACGTTACGAGTTTCATAAAACCTAACCAGAGCTGAAACGGACAGAGAAAACAGAGGCCGGTGAGGGGGAAGGGGCGTTGAAATTTTTTCACACATATGGCAGCCGTGAGTAAAACATTTAAATTTACTTGCGATAAAATCCAAACAAATAGTACCACACGAAATTACGTCAATATTTACTCACAGTTAACACACAAAAATTAAAATTGTGTAAAAACGTCTAAAGCTACCGTTATTAGCGGCACTTGTATTTATTTGTATAAACATACGCTGCTGTGAGTTTTGACATTATATATATTCTAATCACTGCAAAATGTTTCACTACCGCTTACATAAGAAGTTTTCCTACTAACACTATCGACACCAAATATATTTGAAGTAATAATCGAAAAAAAAGTTTATCGATGTGTTATGGGACGTATTTCCATTGGACGGTACATCAGCGGGTCTGCTGTAGGCATGCAAACATGCTTTAAAGCACACGCCAAACCCAAATCAGTGGTACCTGTCAGCGATATTATTTACTGACAACTCAGTCACTCTTCAACAACTAAACGGCTAATCAGTGAAATACACTACAGAAATCAGTGTCTCGGAACAATAAAACTCACGGCAAAGCAGCAAAAATCTTTGAAAAAAGATTAATTTCATTTACAGACGTAAACAGAGATTTTTCACTATTTCCAGCCTAATGTTAGTATTTAAGGCTTAGACTAAAACAATTTCGTAATGATTTGTATTTCAAAAAATACGTAACGGGAAATTAGTGAGGATCAAACAACAATCAGCACATGTACCAATCAAGGCAATCGACACTTCAAGAATCAAAGTTAAATCCATGCAGCCATGAGGACTTATTAACGTGAATATTCTAAGAGAGAAACAAATGGTCGAAAATATAGGTTTATTCCAAATGCAAAGGAGCGTGATATTTTTCTGCAAATCATACACGCTTTTCTCACTCGTAACATTCATTAAAGGCCTCGTGGCGCCTTTTTTGGAGTGGAGTATACGTTTGCAATTCCCAATCTCATTAACTTTGTTTACATAGCCTGCAGATATGCAGTATATCTAGGCCTACCTCCACAGTACACTATCAATCAGTTCTGTATGTTCCTACATTCCCACTGTTCTACCTGGGCACCGCACATGGCTGCTGTAAAACGTAGTGTACTTATCCCCGCCCCCCTTTTTTTTTACTTGCGCTATCACAAAGAAAATAGGAGTGGGCGGATATCAAATCTCGCGTGATCAAAGAAACCTGAAACATTTCGATGTCCCCTAATCTGAATCCCTTAATTATTAAGCATGCGATGGTTTTGCTGCTTTGTGCCAAGCCTGTATCACAGCTGTTCATTTCGTAAATCTTCCATCTTTGCATTTTATAACGACAGTCGCCTTGTGTTGATTATACGGTTACTGACATAATTACCAGGCTACATAAAGAAACAGACGAAACCGCACATATTGTGGCAGTTATATGTAGCCTGCAACACAATGATATACAAACCTTTTGATATCCAGACAACGGAAGTGGAACGACACACGCTAGAGGGAATTCGTCTTTGTTGGGAAGCGAGACAAAAGAGAAGAATTAATGACCCGGGCTGCTGGGAACAGAAATGGAGTTAAAAACTTGGGAATTTAAAACCATAATTAAAAACTAACTTTCAGTGGAGTATGTTTACTAAGGATAAACAAAGAAAATATATTCTACAGGACTTTTACTTATTTTTTTAAGTAGTGCCATATCTGAAACGGATATTTCTTGTGAAAACAGTTACGATAATGCCCAGTACACAAACCAACTTTTCTTAGCTTACAATGTAATCTTTCGTTAGTCATGCAGAATCATTGCACGAGATTTGTAGGTCAACTTTCAAGAATTCTCTTACAATGATTCTATCTGACTAATTAATGAAAGATTCCATTATTATTTATGTCAAGCAACTTACCGAGAAAATATCCTATGCATTGTCAAAGATAACATTTTGATAATACAATTTGAATAAATGTTATTGGTCGGAAATTGAAAATACAATAAAATATCATGTACAAAAAACCAAAGAATAACATTTTTTTAAATAAAAACTTTTCAATTTAAAATAAAAACTTGAAAAATTCAATATTATTTTTAATACAGAAATATTTTATTTTGTGGCTATACATAGCTGAACTTGCAGCCTACAATATCTTTATTCACTGTGAATTTTTTAAGTTTGGTATGTGATTTGGTTTTAGTGTCGTCCTTAAAACGGAAACATGCAAATTTTGGCTTTAACGAGCATTTACGCAAAAATTATGGGGACATAAAAATGTTTGTAAGAGAACAATTTACTCACATTTCGAGTCTAAAACAAGAAAATAATAATTGGTACAAATATAAAAATAAAAACACGGCGATGAAAATTGCTGTAGAAACCAAGTAGTACTAAAGTACCAAATTTGTTATAATTTTAATAAACGTAATCGGATCACATGAACACAACCACACAGTAAAAAACGTTTCCTTTGCATAAAAAGACATATCTGAGGTGTTCTATCTTGCGATAAAGAAGTACGTTACTGAGGAAAAAAAATATGGTAAGAGTAATTTTTTTCCTTTTATAATAATACTTGGTGCTTTGATACAACGAAAATATTTTATTTTTAACATAACCTTTGTCTTTAATAAATACAACTAACTTTAAAATAAATATTACTGGTGAATTATTTAATGACAAAAAAAATATTACAATTTCAATATAACTTTACACAAAAAGTTTACAGTGGTTTATTTCAAACAAAATGTATGCCGAAAGAAAATATATGTTGTGAAAAAGAAAGGGTGTTAGAGTGCACTTAGTTAACTAACTGTGAATCAGAAAATGATCTATACCTAGTTCATTGCAAGCATCGACAATTGCACATCGCTCGCAGTTCGTAATGTTTCTGCTAACTGTCTACGTGCGGCGTGTTAGTAGGCTCTACAAGATAGAGATTCAAAATAACAATAATAATAATAATATCCACATAAAGAAAATACTGGCAAATCACAGACGTATGCTGTCACATTTCCTTATTATTTTTGGTACAGTCAAATGGGAGACGTTCCTGAACAAACACAGCGAAGCATTGCTGCCGATGTGCACGTAAGACATTGAAACAAAGAGATGCAAAATCATTTTCGTGACAAAATCGTGGCTCTAGCTATGTGTTTAAAACGTAAAGACGAATTGCAATACAGATTGCCTAGGTCATCGTCCAATGCGTACTCAAGCCTCGTATATTCGTACAGTGTCTGCTGTACCAGAGAGTAGCAGCTAGTGGGCACGGGGCTTGAGTATATACACACAGGACAGTGCATTATAACATGCAGGCCAACGAAGCGAAATTTTCCTTTCCCTACCCATCACTCATACAAGACTCGCGAAACATGCATTACTGTAGAGATGGGGAATTTCGCGAAAATATTTTTGCAGCACTTTGTTTCAGTGCCTTACGTGCGCGCCTGCATCTCTGCTATGTGGTCTGTGATATGATGCCTTAACACCCAGCGTGTGGAGGCAAAACCCACAAATAACAGACGTGGTGTGTGGCAGTTATCCGTACACTGATTGGCACAGTCAAATGAATAACGAGTCTGCACATAAAACACTCTGCCAATAGCCACGAAGTTGAGCTGCAGGTGTGCATGTAAGACACTGAAACAAAGTGGGGCAAAAATCTTTTCGCCAAAAATTCCCGTCCCTATACATTTGACACCATTTAATTCAACAGCAGCCGGTTACGTCACACCTACAGAGTTTCCAAATCTTCCAGAGGTATTTTAGACTTTTCGCCGAGTAGTTCCAGTCACGAAGGAACATCCCCAGTAGTCAAACATCAAGGTCTTGATGTCCTACAAGAAGAGCCATGGCTGCTTCCAAAACAACATGACTCGTATCAAGAGTCGCAAACTCGCCCACGCCCAAAGCAGCATGACATGACAGTGAAAGTTGACGTTTCAGCGTTGCGTCACCCAATAACATAGAAAAGGTTAAGGTTAAACGATTGTCACGTTAAAAAAAATTTGCAAACACTCGGCTCTCGGCTAGGTGATCATACCTGAAGTAAGACTGGAGTCGTGTAAACTGTCATGCCACGACACTAAAACCAACTCACTTACCGAACTGATAAAATTCACAGTGAATAACGATGTTGTAGGCTACAAATTAAGCTCTGTTAAACCACAAAATAAAAAAAAAATTATTTTTAAAATTATTATTGAATTTTTAACATTTTTATTTTAAATGTCAACATTTTTATTTGAATACAAAAAGTTTTTATTATTTGTATTTATGTGCGTGACATTGTAGCCTCCGACGTCTTTATCCACTGTGAATTTTTTTCAGTTTGGTATATCAGTTGGTTTTACCTTGGTCTTTAAATCGGAAACATGCAAATTTTGGTTTAACGTGCCATTACGCAAAAACTATGCGTGATAAAAATTTTCATAAGAGACAAGTTTAGTCACATTTTGTGTCTAAAATAAAAAAAAAATATCTGGTACAAATGAAAAATAAAAACATGGTGATAAAAATTGCGGTAGACCGCGCCATTATAGGGGTCGCCTACCTGTCGCTTGAACTAATGTCGAGAGATACGTGTTTCCGTAAGTAGGCTACTTATGTACGAAAAAATAACATACGTCTGGTGAAGTCAGAAAGGCATTTTTAAAACATCGAGAAGACATCACATTATCAATTTAGAGACACTGGTAAATCGCGGGAAAAGTTTATTGTTTGCTAGGCTCCAACATGCTATGTATAACCCTGAAGGTTTTGCGCCTACATTGGCTATCGTTAGGGACCCTTATTTTTCGCGTAAGGAATTTTGCCCCACTTTGTTTCAGTGTCTTACGTACACATTTGCAATTCTGCTTCATGGTTATTGGCAGCGTGTCTATTTGAAGAGCAGTGTCTCATTTCACTGAGCCAATTACAATAACGTTTCTGCAACAACACGTGTCTATAATTTGCCGGTAGAATCCCTAGGCTCGACGATATAAATATGCTACCTCCAGGCAGACATTTTGAGTAGTTGGTCGATAACTGTGACTGTGTATAGTTGTATGAGAACATTGTCTTGCGTAGCAACAATACGACGGAATTAATAAAACAGTTGTATGATTAACTATCCACTATAAGTGAAATGTTCAAACCAAACCAATGATAACTAGACACGATGGTTTATTACGGGAAAACTTGACTGTTAGCTGGATTTCAACACACGTTCAGCTTACAAGAAGATTACTGGCTTTAGCTTGTACTTGGAGCTGTTGCCCTATTTGACTGTGCCAATAATAAGAATCCATCTATTGTAATATTTGATGCCTGTTATTGGTCCGTAGACAGATACGTTGTGTCAGAAGTATATCACCGAATCATATATGTTTAGGGACACCTATTATTCGCGAAAAGAATTTTGCCCCACTTTGTTTCAGTGTCTTACGTACACATTTGCAATTCTGCTTCATGGTTATTGGCAGCGTGTCTATTTAAAGAGCAGTGTCTCATTTGACTGAGCCAATTACAATAACGTTTCTGCAACAACACATGTCTATGACTTGCCGTTAGAATCCATAGGCTCGTGAGAATTAAACTATCCAATCACTGACTACGAAGCAGAACTGCAGATGTGCACGTAAGGCACTGAAACAAAGTGAGGCAAAATTCTTTTCGCAATAAAACAGGAGTCCCTATATATGTTGTAAGAAACGACAGAGTTTCCAAGGGTATGTTGGCACAAAACATTTTCGCGAGATACCATCATCTATAGTGATAACGTAAAAGTGGAGTATGTTATTTACATAGAAAGCCATATTTTTTAAAGTGTTTTTGAATAATCTTACTAGCACATGAATGATTATTTGACTAGAGCCAGTGATTTTGGTGACAAGAATTATGCAACATTTTGTTTCAGTGCTTCGCGTGCACATCTGCAGCTCTGCTTCATGGTCAGTGATTGGCTGTTTATACTCTCAACATATTTGCGATCTACCCGCCAATCGCAGGCGGGTGTTGTCACAGTGACGTTACTCTCATTGGCACAGTCAAATGAGTGACGCCTCTACAAGAATGAACGCCGCCAATAACAACGTACCACAGCTGCAGATGTGAACGTGAGGCATTGAAACAACATGTTGCATAATTACTTTCACCAAAAATCGCTGCCTCTAACCATGACTATGTGAATACTTGACACGAAAGAGAAGTGCAGAGTGCAGAAAGAAAAAACATATCAGGGCTTTCAAGTACAGGCCCTAAACACCATTTAAAAACTAGAAACTCATGTTCACCCTCAAATATATTGGCAGTGATCATAATACCAAGTATATTCCGATTTATTTTTTCCACGAAATAAAAAGTTACAATTGTTACCTTATACGATACACCAAAATATTAATACAAAAAATTATATTCACACTTATCAAGTAATGTAGCAATGAAGATCGCAACAGTTGGCTTGTTTGAATTAGCATAGGACCTATTTATTTTACTTGCAATTTTAACGGTAGCTGTCTTATTTTTATGAAGGGTCGATCACCTACTGATAACATAAGGCAATCATTTACATTTTAATGAAAATTTAAATTTAAACTAAGACATCATATCCAGTTCCTCTATTTTTGCTACCGCTTTAATCCCAGTGCATATTTCGCGGGAAAGCGAAAGAAATATAAAGAAGTGCATAACAATTAAATATAATATAAATATTTTTTTTTTATTATTTTCTACGGCAAGGCCTACCTAAGGTGGTATAGTGACCAGACCAGTAATGTCCTACCTCTGCAATCCGGGCAAGTACCCAGGCGAGGTTATCTCGAGTGTCACAAGTGGGAAACGTGGCGGACGTTGCCGTTGGCCACCGAGATTTTCAAGAATCTCCCATTTCCTTCGTCCTCATCCCATAAGCTTACCAGAAGGTTACTGGCTTTTGTATGTACGCGGAGCAGTTACCCTATTTGAGTGAGCCAATGAGATTCCCGGTATTGTAATATTTGGTGCCTGTTATTGGTCTGAAAACAATTACGTTGTGTCAAACGTATTTAACCCAATCATTCATGCTGCAAGAAACTATAGCGTTTTCAAGTGTATGTTCTCACCAAACATGTTCGCGATATACCATCATCTCTACTCATCGCTGTTAGGCCCTATCTCGATTGACATCACAAACCGTCATGGCCGAATGGGCAACATTCGTGCTTCTAGGGTAGATTACAGCTCTGACTTTTTCATCGTGGCGATCTTGCCTAAGGCGGGGTACACTGTGTGACATTTTAACTTTTTTTATTTGTGTTTAACATCAAATGTTAAAATTTTATCCATATTACGCTCACTCGTCCATCTCTCGGTGACACGTGCGAACACACCGAATTACGTAAGTACGCATACGTACACCAAAAGCAACAACATTCAGTGCACAAAAAAACAGTTTTTTATTGATTATATTCAAATGCAGAAATCTTGTAATAAAAATAATTCTACTTTTGACACCGCAGACAACATCCTTAAAAATCATTTTAATTCCTGATGGACTACAGTGCTGTACTTCAGTTTGAAGACCAAGCACAGCTAACTCGTGGCCACAATGCAAACACAAAGCCAACCACCAAATTGTAACGGACAATTCCTGCGCTGTAACTGTATGACGTTTCCTGTAATTATTTAATCCAGCCGATGATTGCATTGAGTATGCAAATGTCCAACCCACCACGATTAGTTCGAATACCCAACCCCCATCAGTTACACGCGTGTACGCTACAAAAGGAGTGAGAACCGTAAATACGATTACTGACATCTCCAAACAAACGTTAAAAACCGACACATGCCAAAGTAAATATTAGGAAATACAAACATCAGACCCACCTTACACAGATAATAAACTTCATCAGCTATTATACACGTGATTTTATTATCCTTTCTAAAACAATGACGCTTATCAAAAAATCTGAAGACATGTAAATTACGTACCTTTGAAAAAAGAGGAGAGAAACGATATTGAAAATATGTTACCAAATGTTACCAAATATGTTACCAAATATGTACACCTGTCAACGTCTATATATTGAAGTGTCAACATTCTGATACATATTTGATATTAATGTTAGTGACCGAAATATACAACCAAAAACTTATTTTCACACAAGAAAATCAATAGAGCGAAAATTTTCGTAATGTTACGTGCTGTAAAATAATATCATTTAATTTTCTTTAAAAAGAAAAAACGAAGAAGTATTTCGTTAAAGGAATAGTATGCCACAAATTTAAAGCTATTAGGTGCAACCAAAAACCTTTACTTCTCGTCGACAGCAAGGTCAATAGAGACGGTCACATACAATGTTTTAACGGCGACAGGAACCATTCTAGCATTCGCCTGGAGCGATTTCGGGAAAAGAATGGAAAAACGAACCCAGGATGGCTGGAGCCGGGAATCGAACACAAGTGTTCCCGAATACGAAACCAACATGTTTGGCAACCGAGGGGAAAAAAGCTGTTAATATCTGCGTTGTTGACTGTGAATGAAACTAAAATATTTGCACGGTGTGATCTTACTAAGTCTCAAAGATCTGACCAACGGTTTTTGTCGACAGCTTTACTTGGGCGGCTGAGCAGCAACATTATAACGAGGAATATCCAATAACCAGTTAGGAGCCTCGCCCGGAGCCAATCAACGACACGCGGGTCGCGGCGAGGCAAGGGCTATTTACAACGCACGGGCGCAGCTGCTGTGATCCGCCGCGCCGCCCTGGAGAAGCGGGTGAGACCGCGGTTGCTAGGCAACCACTAGTGACGTAGTAAGGCCACGCTAGCCCCGCCCACGCCGGCACGGCTCGCGCGACATTGTGGGTGCACGGGGTTGCCGCCACCTGGAGAACACACTAGGCCCTACTCCGTACGCCGTGTCGACTTGCTGTTTGACATCACTGCCGTGTTACCAACACAAAAGAAAACTATATTAAGTGCATTCAAGTGGGAGAAAAATCGTAATTTTACATTCGTATGATACAGTGTTAATTTTGTAGACGTAACTTTGGAGTACACTGTCATCTCACCAAAAAAATAGCTCAACCAGTTTTCCCATAATAAAAAATCACACGAAAACTTCATATCATGGGCTACAGCATATTACAAACCATTTTAGTATATTAATTTAAATTGTTAAAAGTACCAAAACATTTTCAATTTATAGCATTTTTTTAGTACAAAAATAGTTCGTTATGGGTTTTTACATAAAAGCAGTAGCCCGTGATATGCAGTTTCCAAGTGAATTTTTTTATTTAATTTTTTCATTGGTTTTTGCAAACGTAAAAGAAGGTCTTTTTCTCACTATATCTAGAAAGAGAGGGAGATGTAGAGGGAGGGATAGAGAGAATAATGTGGTCGCCTGTCCAGGCCGCCGAGCGGTGAGCATGGCCTCGGCCGTTACAAGATTATTCGAAAACTTCTCAGCGTACGTGAGTTACGCCTACATTTTACAACAAATTACGAGTGTATACATACACCCATTTCACTTCCTCTGTGTATCTCCGAAGTTTATTTTACACTGCCGAAAATGGGTGGTTGTAAGGCCCTTTTTAGGTATGAAATACTTGGCGTAAATGCCACAGTTTTAATTACGTGGCTTCAAACAATATTTTTCACTGAACAATTGCAAACTTGTCCCTGCTTGCTAGCTCCTATGCCTCCTTAGCAGTTGTGTGGAAGGGTGACAACAACATTTACTTGTGCCTTATGTTTGTGTGCTTTTCAGAATGCGCTGAAGTATTTCCTTACGAAGTAATTTAAATTCTTAACAACGTGGGAAAAGAACTATCGAAAACTGCAGTATTTTTTTTTTTTTACAGTTTTGATTCTGCATTTTATACTGTACAATTGTATTACAGGCCCTTGTTTATTTGCTAATTTCTTAGGAACAGCGTTCATTCCATCGAATCTGTACACGACAAACTTAAACAAGTAATCAAATTAGCTTGTTTAAAATGCTTAAAAAGTGCTACACGGTGAATCGTAAGTTAGGTTACGAAGTTTAAACAATTATTGCAGTTAAAGCGACAGTATATTCTAGTTTTTAATATAGGGGATATAAGTTGCTATGTTTCACTTAATGGCATGCTGTTGTTTGTCTTTCAAGGCTGTATATCGCAGTTTATTTCGATTCCAGTAAATTGTGTTGTAGATAGCTACACGAGAGTTGTATACCTTTTTGCACATAATGTATTTTTACAGTTATTTTGTGATAAGTACCGTTGTGTTTGTCGTTGGTTTCGATGTCACGTAAATCAACCTGGTTTAATTTCTATATATTCATTTCTCTTTTATTCAGGTTTTATACTCATTTCCTTTGTTACTAGGCATAGCGTTATGGTTAATTAGATATTAAAATGTTACAAAGTCGCGCATAGTGAATTAGTCGTTGGCGTGTTTCGTCCAGAACTAAAATACAGGATGTCCCATAAGTTCGGTTGCATAGGGGAAATATAAATGGGCTAAGGCCTCGCGCTTTAATTAAGCAGTGGTTTCGAAAATATTTTTTAATGCAAATTAATATATATCAAAAATCCATTCGGGTAGTTTTAACACTTATATATCATGGCTTGTATCTGAATTTTTATGTTGCAATACACAAAAGATTTTGCCAAGACTAGCATTTCTACTATTTATGCAGCATGAGGATAAAGAGCAGAAGTTACTTTTCAGTGTAACATCAACATGTTTGTGTTATGTTTAAATTACACTGTAATCATCCAAAAATCAGAAAGTATTTATGTGCGAGAACTTAATTTATCTCAAAATGACATATTTTGAGTTATGTTGGTATTGCATTGGGGGTGCGATATGAGGCGAGAAACTACAGCGTTTTCAATGGAATGTTGGCACAAAAATTTTTCGCGATTTACCATCATCTTTAGCCATGAACTTTTCACGGAAAGAATTGTTGCCCCAGTTTGTTTCAGTGCCGTATGTGCACATCTACAGTTCTGATGCATAGTTAGTGATAGGTAGAGATGATGGTATAACGCGAAAATGTTTTGTGCCAACATAGCCTTGAAAACACTGACACAACGTAGCTGTCTATAGACCAATAACGTGCATCAAATATTAAAATAGCGGTATTCTTATTGGCTTAGTCAAATAGGGCAGTAGCTTCGCGTACAAGGAAAAGCCAGTAATCTTTAGATAAGCTGAACGTAGGTTGAAGCCTAGCAAATAGTCAAGTTTTCCCGCGATAAACCATTATCTCTAGTGATAGGATGTATTAACTGCCACGTGTCTTGGGGTTCTACCTGCACATAACATAGTAACATACACGTGGTGTCGCTGTAACCTTGCTGTGGTTGGCACAGTCAAATAAGACACGTCACTTCACACGGACATGCTGCCAATAATTACGAAGTTGAGCTGCAGATGTGCTCGTAAGGCACTGAAACAAGGGCACAATTATTTCCGCAAAATGTTCGTGATCTTACAATGACTCGAGATCCGCGTATTTTTCGCTTTGTTATCTGCAGTAGGCTGGACTCCAAGATACTGTGTGCTCAACTAACTTCTGCTATTGGATGTTACTTTATGTAGCGCAGCTGAAGTACGTTTTCTAACCAATCATATAAGGTGTACTGTAAAATGCCCACTGTCCTGTAATACGGGCACACAAAGATACGAAGACCCGGAGCCGATAACATCACGAAGTGTGTTCGGGAGAGTAGAGGCCACTGACTGCTATTTACTGTCTAGACTTTATTGCTTGAAAATGGATATAAACATACAATTTATTATATTGTTTAATGTTCGCTTCAAACGTTGTCTGTTAAACCTTACAGACACACAAAGCGGAATGTGTCTTTTAACACAGAAATAAATATTGTAAATGAAAGAAGATATTTTAACAATGCATGAACTTACCGAAGTACAATATTGTACTATAAATAAAAAATATTCCCCAAACAAGTTTTCTGCTTCTGTCCCCCTCCCCCAAAAGTCTCCACTTCATTTGTTTGCTCTAAACTTGCGTTGCATGTACCGCTCGGGATAACGATCCTCGACATTCTCTCGAGGCTATGTCCGTAGTTGCTGTGGTTCTTATAACTGTTGCCCCAAGTAGAGTAATTTAAAGTTTTGCCAACCTCACCCAAACGAATGGAACGAAAGTGGGTAGTAGACAAAGTTTAACTAATTTACAACCTACTCTCATACGATAACCCACTCTTGACCAAGAATCCCAACACTTGTAACCGACTTGTTAGGAGACACTAAATATAAAGTACAGAAATTTAATTTGGTAGTCATTACTTGTTATTTCTATCAGTAATGAAAGTGTATCTACTTTTATGTTTACGCTTGCTTTATACGGAACACGTAAGCAAAGCTGAAATAAATCAGTAATGTTTATTTCGTAAACAATCTCAACAGAAAAAGAAACTGAAAAAATTTGTTGCATTATTTTCTTTAAGGAATAAGAACACTACAGAAAAATATTCAACCGCCGATTAGTAGGGCCCGGTAGTTTTCGCGAAAAGATTTTTGCCCCACTTTGTTTCAGTGTCTTACGTGCACACCTGCAGCTCAACTTCGTAATTATTGCAGAGTGTATTTGTGCAGAGTCATTATTCATTCGACTGTGCCAATCAGTACATGGATAACTGTGACACAACACGTCTGTGATTTGCGGGTTTAACCTCCAGACGTTGTATGTTAAGGCATCCAATCACTGACCACAAAGCAGAGATGCATGTGCGCACGTAAGGCCCTGAAACAACGTGCTGCAAAAATCTTTTCGCGAAAACTACCGGGCCCTACCGATTAGCATACACATTAAAGTTGAGTAGAGGAAGCTTTGATAGCAATTTATAAGTTCAGTCACATTTGTGAGTAATGTAAGCCTATTGAACACTAGTATCTGATGCCTACAGAGTCGCAGTTAACTGTCAATAACAGAATAATAATCCAACAAAAACCGGCACTGCTCGTAGACTAGAAAGTCGAATAATTGTTGTTTACGAGAACAAAGAATTCATGGCGGAGCCCAAGGTTAGCTTTAAAATGTGCATGAACATTCGTAAAGATCAATACCAAGAAGAGATAAGCGGAAAGCAAAAATTAAAGTAAGATTTTTTTACGAGGCTCCAAAATAGGAATATTACCCACAAAATTTAATTACGTGTGGGAACACGTTTATACATGGTATACAGTCACAATGCACATATCTACCGTAGGGCAGGCCTACAGACTATCTGATGGGTATATTATATTAATTTACGAAACAAATATCGACCGACATTTCAACAATCATGTATAACACATAAAAATTAATTATCCTCAGAACTGTCGAAAATTCCTGTAGTTATATGAAACATATTATATCTGCAAATCCCCGTGAAGACAATAAATGTACGTTGGTCTCCTAGACCACAAGGCCATTACAGATGGGACCGCCAGGTCGGACAAACAGGAAACGGGAAAAGATTCGGCCATGGCAAATAGTTGAAGAGTCTTTTCTAGCATTCACCTGAAGTGATTTGGACCACCTAGCTAAAATATATTTAAGGTGGCTACAAAGCGGTGTGCAGTTTTACCGTTACACGTTTATTCAAAAACTGCTCAACGTATATAAGGTACGTGAGTGACGTTTGCTTTGTAATAACATTCAAAGCACGTTACACGTGTGTTTAGGACTCGCTCTAATCTTTAATTCTTACTCTCTCGCGAACGGAAATAGCGAACATGGGTGTTTTCGCAGTAATTTATAGATAGCAAAAAAAAAAAAAAACGTTAAAATTTTCTAAAACGGAGTGGGCGTGTACAATATACCTTCGTCTTTAATTATGAAATCATAGTAACTCACTACAGAATATCTCACAGAGACAATCTATCAGCGAGAAGACTGCATACCAGTTGAACGAGTTGAGTCTAGAGGCGTGATGCGTGTGCAATGGTGACCTTAACATTTCCGCACTTCCAAGCCTCGATCCCGCAAAATACTTCCACCCAGGCGACCACGTTAACTGTTAAACAACGAATAGTTGGTTTCCTTCTGTCGCCATTTGCATAAAGTAAATAATAAAAAAGGGAGGGGTGAGAAATTTCCTGGAAAACCATTTCCATCAACCAACGCGCACTGGACAGACAAAAAAAGTGTTTGTATGTAACTGTATTAGCGACTTAAAATACACTGTGGGGTTTCACGTTGCTGTACCTCGAAACATAAATTCTGTGAAACGTAAAAACGAGAAGTGACCCGAGAAAAGCCGACAGCATACGAATACAAGGATTCACAATCACCCTTTGCATCCGTCAGTTTTCCGTCCGACAGCCACTTGACCTTCAGCCAAACAGGCGACGAATATTTCAATCCGTCCGTCGAAAGCATGACAAGTTCAGCATTTCATGAATGACGAACGATCTAAAGATTGCGCCGATTGTTGTGACGTTTACAAATGTTAATAAGAAGATTGCGATGTTCGTTTTATTTTATAATCGTTGTTGTGTTTGCGCTGAAAATTCGTCTTTAAAGTACTATACAGAGTTTTTTGGTGTTGGACCAAAACTAAAATTCAAATCAAAATGATTTTAAATAATGCTTACTCAAAAATATGCTAGTAGATAATTGTACCCGCAAAATTTCTTTCCTATGAAAAAAAAATGCTGTTGCAATTATTAGCCACTATAAATTCAATAAAAGTGTGTAAAAATAAATTAAGTGTTTAAAGTAAATTTGTCAAACAGCACAGAAAAATCGCACAATGGTAGCATTGTATACCAAAGGGAATATAACGGATAAATGACGGATAGTTTTGCATCGGTCCGTTTGCTGACGGACAAAGAGAGGACGAGCGGACTGATTAATGCGAAGAATGACTTGTGATTACCGGTAACGTCAATTCTATTCTACAGGTAAGAAATATCCATGTTAAAGGTTTGGAACAGTGAGAATGTTCGCCCCTAGGAATACTGGTGTCAATAATGTACCGGAAAACTGGCAGTTTGGTTTCCGCCAGTGACAAAAACAAACATCGTCCACATTGTTAAATAGTATCGATACTGTTTAAGTGTTATTTAGGTTTAAGTGCGACAATACGTTGACAACACTACCTTATCTGATATCTTTGTACTATCAAGCACGTATGGAAAGTAAAGATCTTCCGGATGCAATAAACAAATTAAAATCCTTCTGTTTTTCCACTTCTCATTATTAACTGCCGAAGTCATACAAACAGAACCTGTTAAACTACTATCCAAAATATAATTATACATTAAGTCACTCAACACAACTCAGCACATAAGAGTTCATATTTGTAGTCATACATGAAAATATCATCTTCTAACGACCCTCCTGCCTACGTGTCCTTGCTATTGTATAAGAGCATGTAAAAAAAAGGCCAGCATGTAACGTAAAATAATATATAAGCACAATATTTTATGAACAAATATATGCGGTACTTCCATAGCATATCGCCTATATTCACAGCGCGTCACCCTGGCGTGCAAGGTTTCTGTTGTAGTATTTTTCCTAAGTGACTTTATAAGCGGTGACCCTAATATTTTATTTTTGAATAGTACAAAGTAAAGACTAACGCATGCTTCGCAATTTACACTTTACGAATTCAGGTAATATTTTCGGTGTTACAGCAGTCTTTAAAAAAAACCGTTTTCAGCCATTTTGAGAGGCCCGAAAAACATGTTTCTAACAAGCGTGCCGAATTTTTGAAAACATAGAACCATAGTTTCAAGTGTGAGTTATTTTCGTTGATAAACATAATATTAATAAGTTAGCTGTTTCGCGTAAAAAAAAAAATAATACGCGTGATACGCTGCAACGCCGTCCGTGCGCCAGTCGAGGACTCATCTTAAATGAGCATATAACCAACATAATGCAAGGTGTACGCGAGCTACTGTTGGCCGCGTCGATACGTGAAGCGATCATGAACAGGCGATAGGCTCGGGACTCTTGACGTCTCGCCGAGTTACAAACGACCTCGCCAGGGCCGGCCCGCGCAACCGGGCAAGGCACACAACACCCGGCGACCGCAGAGGCACGAAGCATGACCTACCTCGCCCCGCCCCCCACGACTACTGTATCCTAGCCGGCCGGTCACAGCCGAGTTATCGCACACTCGCGGCCCTCAACGTCTCTGCCAAGGCCGCCCACGCCACTAACCCCTCACGCCAAAGTCGTTCGTATCGCAACGTCCGATATCAGGCGGGGCGATGCCAATCCGAATGGTTACCTTTCCAGATATTTACAACTTACCTTTCGCAGAAAAAGCCAGGAAGGTAACTATTCAAGTATTGTACTTAAAATGTCAAGTTTATTAGAACCTGAAAAGTACCCACTGCTTGAAAGGTAACCATTACGGATTTTAGCACAAATATCGACATATCAGGAAATCTGGAAAGTGTCCAGACTATGATGAATATGCAGAGTCTATCTGCCGTCACAATCCCGTGGGCCTCTCTACCTGCCCTTTAAATGC
Organism: Medauroidea extradentata; assembly: GCA_003012365.1. NCBI lineage: Eukaryota > Metazoa > Arthropoda > Insecta > Phasmatodea > Phasmatidae > Medauroidea > Medauroidea extradentata. Next base: position 34,464 of record PNEQ01047276.1, read on the forward strand.
GTTGCAGCGAGTTACTACTATTCTCTTTTTGACGAAACTATTTAACGCACATTATGTCTGTACATCTACGAAAAGAACATAATTACAAATTATGCTGCACATAAAGAAAATAATATGGTCACCGATTTTAAGTCCCATAGGAACTCTTACCGCACCTGCCTCACACACAAGCACAGCCTATCTAGGGCGCCCCCTTACCATCGCCGATGACTTAAAAAACTACAGCCACAACTCAAAGGTGAGGTGAGGGCGGAGCAGCGGCAGAATGCAAGGAAGGGAACGGAAGTGCTCAGAGAACTCGCACCAATCAACAGGAACTCCCACCACGTTTCCCCACACTCAGTTACATAGAATTATCTGAGAAACGGAGCACGGGAAAGGCTGACTATTTTGACTAGATTACAGGAAATGTCCGCGCGTGGAGGCGCGACGGTAACAGGTTAGATTCGCATTCGGGACGACCCGGGTTCGAACCACGGCTCCGGCCACCTTGTTGTCACTGTTTCCCGAAATCACTCCAGGTGAATGATGAGATGACAACGACCGATTCCTCTCCAAGTTCCTGTCATTGCGTCAAGTGTTATGTCTTGTCTCCAATGATTTCGTTATAAATACGTGAAGCCCAATTACTAGAGAGAGGAAAAACTTGCGGGTTCATTGACCCGTAGGCTAACTTCCAAGAATATATGTGTAACTGGTGCAGACAGCATGTGTTTATTAGCTGCCCTCTGACAGTGAAATGGGCTTGTATTGAGTTACAGTTTTCTTATTGACTCAGCTACTTCCAGGAAGTGTCGAATAGGTCAACGGCCAATTGTGAACGTGATTCAGATCTGCAGTTGTTGGAACTTTAGCTAGTGCCTAAATGAAAGCGCAAATTTTTCAGGTCTCTATCAATTACCTTATCTTACAAAATTGTTTATGCTAAGTCTAATCAGCGGTTAAACGGCGTCCTCTACAGGTTTGTCTTGCATTTACAGGCGACAAGGCAAGTGGCGAGCGACCAATCAGAACCTCGACCGTTACAAGATTATTGGAAAACTGCTCATCGCACACGAATAATGTCTGTCTAGGAATAGCATTTACATAACGTTACACGTGTTTATACTCATTTCAGGTTCACCACTACTCATTAAAGAATATTTTCTAGCGGCCGAAAATGGCGATTTTTACTAACCTTAAATCTTGGCACGATATCTTTGAGAAGGTATAGCATTTAATAATAAGGTACCTGTACCGAATATGGCCCGCTTAAGGTTGAAAATAATATGTGCCAAAGTCATTAAGGGGGATGGAGCGCCAAAGCAGTGAACTTTCACAATTTTCGACATAACTTTTTCCCCTCGCTTATTATCGAAAATCAAGGTCCGACAATCCGAAAATGATACTTTTCTACTACTTATTACATTACTACATAGTCACAGACTGTCGTATTTTTGGAGTAGTTATGGCAGATAGGAAAAAGATACATTTTTCCTATATTCCATCAGTGCTCCAAAAATAAGAAAGTCTGTGAATATGTAGTATAATAAGAAGGTGTACAAATGTACAATCTACGGATTGTCGAACCTTGAATTTCAATAATAAGCGAGGGGAAAAAGTTATGTCGAAAATTGTGATAATTCACTGCTTTGGCGCTCCATCCACCTTTATTACATTACTAATATAACACATGGATGACGTAAGACAGATATTTATGGATAGTGTATGTTCATACAGGAAACTAGTGTGTATCGATCTCTAGAGACCTAAAAATTTCGCGTTTTATTTTAGGCACAAACTATAATTCAAGCAACTATAGGTGTGCATCACGTTCATAATTGGCCGTTGACTTACTCGACACTTGCTGGAAGTAACCAAGCCAATAATAAAACTGTAACTGAATACAGGCCCATTTCACTGTTAGCGAACAGCTAATAAATAGCTGCTGTCTGCACGATTTAACAAACATTCTTCGAGGCTAACCTACAGCTCAGTGAACCCGCGAATTTTTCCTGTCTCCATCGATCTCGGTAATACCACACAATGGCGACTAGTGGGCTATATTGAGAACTGGGCCTTATTCGGTACAGGTACCTCACGTCATAAAATAACAGGGTCGCCAATGTAAGTCTCATACAGGCGCGTTGTCGGCGAGAACACTGCCGCCAGTTCAGTGACTTGCACCAGAGGCTAGTGGAGGCGTGATGCCCGTGGTGCCACATCCTTATCGCTTACACACTTCTCGGCCTTGAAAGCGCAAAATACGTTCCCCAGACGGCGCATTTCCAGACCACGTCCGCGCTTTCACACCATTGTTAGTACATAAAACTGTCATCAAAATGTCTACCTATGACTTACCGAAATATTTCTTCCAGTTTTCTCTCGGGATATGGTGAGCGCGTCGTTTGCCCTAAACGCGTTTATCTTTTCTAGAATTAAGTTAGGTAAGGGTAGGTTATAGTAGTTTAGGCTGGATTAGGTTACTCCTTTATCTATGTGTCAAATGTTAAATACAAGGTAACTGTGTCATAGATCATAAAAGCTAGAGAATAGGATGATAATAATTTCTAAAGTCGTTTGCCCTGAACTTTTTCACAGTCAGGCATTTGTGTCTGTAAAAGGTAGTATGACGTCTATTAAACCGACGTATATTAATACATTTTAATTAAAATAATGCTGCATGAAGACGACGGCTAATATTAAATTTAATGTATGGCAGACAAACATATAAATTTAAAAAGAAAAAAAAAAAAAAAAAAAAAAAAAAAAAAAAACAAGGAAAACTACAGCACAGCTCTACACTTTTTTTCTGAAGTGAAGATTCGGCATATGAAAATCTGAATTCGTTTCACGAACAACAGATAAACACAGTAATAAAGGTTACTGGACAAACAAAAATACAAATAAACCATGTGTGTGTTGCGACGATAATAGGCAATAAGTGCGTGTGGGAAACGTCGGCATTTATACGAAAATGCGTAATCCAGGCAAATAATACTGTGTGTTAAGGTTGTTGGTGCATGGAAAACTGAAAAATAATTAAACTGCACAAAGTGAGAGGTAAATCGGCCTCATTGAAGTTACGTGTTCTAACAATACAATTGTGGGCTTCAAATGCGTTCCCAAAACATTTGTGAGACTTTAAAAACGCCAGACACACTTTCACAAGTACTGCTACAGAACATGTGTTTCATCACACCATAACTAGAGCCCACGATTTTTCGCGAAAAGAATTCTGCAACAGTTTGTTTCAATGCCTTATGTGCACATATATACAGCCCTGCTTCGTGGTCTGTGATTGGCTGTTTTTAACTCTCAGCGTCTAGGGTTCTACCCACAAGTCATACATAGACGTGTGGAGTCGCAATAACCTTGTTCCTGTTGGCACAGTCAAATGAGCCACGTCTGTGCAATATTTAGAGATGGTGGTTAGAGATGATGGTTTATCGCGGGAAAAGTTGACTGTTTGATGGATTTCAATACACGTCCAGCTTACCAGAAGATTACTGGCTTTAGCTTATACGTGGAGCTGTTGCCCTATTTGACTGAGCCAATAAGAATCCCGATATTTTAATATTTGATGTCTGCAGACAGCTACGTTGTGTCAGTGTTTTCAAGGCTATCTCGGCACAAAACATTTTCGCGATATACCATCATCTCTAATGATGGTATATCGTGAAAATGTTTTGTGCCAACATACCCTTGAAAACGTTGTAGTTAATTGCAACACATATGACAGGGTGATATACGCGTGACACAGCGTAGCTGTCTGCAGACTAATAATAGGCATCAAATATTACATTAGCGGCAGTCTTATTGGCTCAGTCAAATAGGGCAAACAGCTCCACGTACAAGCGATAGCCAGTAATATTCTGAACGTGGGTTGAAACCCAGCAAACAGTTAAGTTTTCCCGCGATAAACCATCATCTCTAGCAATAATACATTCTGCCAATAACCATAAAGCACAGATCATATGTTCACATAAGGCATTGAAACAAACTGTTGCAGAATTCTTTGCACGAAAAAATGTGGGTCCTAATCATAACCAAAGAATAAGAGAGTGAAACCCTACTACAGCGTGAGATATTTAAATGTTTCTTGCAATGGGAGTTTACAATGAGAATTTATTGGTTTGTGGACATGAACAATGGCCAGAGACTGAAAAATTCGCATTTTCTTTTGGCTCCAAGCTAGAATTCCGACAACTATAAGTTCGTGCCACTTTCGCAATTCGCCCGTGACTTATTTGACACTTACTGGAAGTCGCTTAGCCAATAGTACAGAAGCAACTAAATACAGGTCTATATCACTGCTTCATAGAGCAGCCAGTGAGCAGATATATGTCTGCTTGAATATACAGATGTTCTTGGAGGCTAGCCTACAGGTCAGTGAACCCGCTAATTTTTCCTGTCCCTAGTGGCGTATGTCCACAAACCAATAAATTCTAACCACTCCAGCGTGTTGCCGTAGCGCAACCTCGATGAAAATAAACCTGTACCAAATAGCTTAAGTTACGTACATTTAATAATATCATTTTAGTTGTTGCTGTAAAAATGTTCGAGAGATCCATATCCAAATAAATTAATTTTTAAACATTTAAAATACACATAATACAACTGAAATGTGTTAATCACGTAATGGCAACGTCTCACGACGTTAAAAATTAATTACGTACACTGTAAAAAAGTTTATGTAAATTTACTCTACCTTTAATGGAAGCTAATTACCTCTACAAGTGAGGGAAAATTACTCAACACATGTCAAGGAAAGTTACTCAACTGGTACATATTTGAGCAAGCTCTCAAGGGTAATTTGACATAACGCGCGAGCGAAACTTCCGAGTGGTTTGTGTGGCGAATACACTATCTTGCGACAATTTCCACACGTATTCGGAAATCAGATTTCCCTCTCAAGGTTGGGGAATATTACCGTACATATGATGAGTATCATTACTAAAGCTCGTTCGGGATAAAGTGAGCACTAAAAATTTTACCTTTGAAAAATATCACTAGCCGTTGCTGCATATAATTTAACATTAACAATACTTGCCTTACTGCTTGTATGGTTGGCAGTGTAATTACGCAATATTGTTCCGTGTATTGTCCTATTTAAATTCTACAGTACTAAAACAAAATCAACCGAAATCGACGTAATTTTATTTTATATATTTAATGAATTTGTTTTACCAAACCGTATCGATTCATACTTACAGCACATTTTATTTTAAACGCGCAAATATAAAGTGACGTGTCCGGAGAGGTTAGATATTTCCCGGCGTTAGACGTTACACGCGGAATGATACGAATTGGCTGAAAATAGAACTTCAACAGGGCTTTCTTAAGTGCTCACTTTATTCCGAATGGCCTATAACTTTCTTTTACAGTGAGTTCGCACCAATGGGCTTAATACTGTAATTAATATGATTTCCAGATTTTAATAATATCGTTAGTAAACTCAGCAAACTCCCTAGGAATTATTCCCTGTCAATTTACGCATCAATCTCTCAGTAAGAATATACGCCATACAAGTCACACAATTTTTAATTTGGCTGGAGCAAGTTGCTTGCCGCCCCTCTTAATTAAAGCTTGGAATATTTCTGTTGACAGATTAGAGAACAAATTACATGTGTTTAATTGCAAGAAAATGCGTCATTCATGTCTAAAAGGAATTCTAATGAGGAGCAATGGAATCCCGAAGACTGTATAAACAGCATATACAGTCTTACATCAAATGCCACAACGTCACTATATGCGTAAGCACTAAACTTCCGAGCAAGCTTTCCGACAAACCGTATTAATTATAGGACTTTTTAAGGCGACCGCCTCCCTGGCTGCTGAACTACGCTGCAGTGGGTTAGAAATATGCGTTTATTGCAAAACTAGGCTATCTTACGTACTCTCAATGTTATCTATCTACGTAAAGAAAACACGTTTCAGAGAAGGTTTATAAAGTACTTTTAAAACACAACGGACATTGGAAACACTATTTCTGAGCCATCTAACATGGCTAAAAACGGCCTTTTCTCAAATCTATATCACAAAATCTGCTGCTCAGATTGTTACGAAACTACTTAAGGGAACTGCTGTGAACTTTGGCACATACTTTCCAGCAACAAAGTAATATGGTCGTCGCGTAAAGTGCCATAGTTTCAGCGATATAACAGCAACACTGAGCGTTAGTTTAGCGCCTTGTGCTTAGGGGCTATGTGACACTAGGCACGCGCGTCTCGCTAGTTCTTACCGCTACCACTACTGGGCATGCAAAACGTAAAGCCTGTCCATGGAAGCGGAGCCCTTAAGAGGGCGTGGTACATAATTCAACGTTTAAAGCATTAATCTATAACTGTAGGTTCCTTGAAGCCAATAATTTTAGCCAACTTTTAAACAAAATTGTTTCCATTGTTACGAACTTCTGAGGCACAATCTCTGACGCCGGAACCTCGTGCATATAAATGCGGTGCAAGAGATCATGCGCAACGAATTAGTGATTCTGGACAAATATTTATTCATAAAGTTGGCAAATGCCATTATCTAGGATTGTCATTGAGTATTCTATCCATATTGTCTTCGAAAAAAACGTAGAAAACAATTGATGTTTTCAGCGTTTATTTATCTACCACGCACTCTTAAGCAGTGACCAAATAATTTTATTAATGGAAACTCTATAGCAGGAGTTCCCAAAGTTCAAACGGTTGGTGCAATTTGAGGTAGGGCCTACGGCATTTCGGAAAACATTATTTTAGCTAAGTTAAGGCTAAGTTATAATATTTTTAGTGTGTCTAACAGAGGTATTCCGTACTTCGCATATAAGTGCGTTTTTTGTACATCCATATAATGCACGTTTTCGTAAACAAAACGGACATTCTCAACACACTGCAGAGCATATAACGTGCGTGGCAGGCGGCGCCCTTAAGCCAAGTCCTCGAAACACGATATTTTACGCTGTATGCAAGCTATAGGACGAGATAAGCGCATTGTTTATCATTGTTTTATTTAAACATGTTTATAACATGTGTGCTGAATTCATAAAAATTCGAAAGCATAGTACGAGGTACAATTTTTCTTTTAATAGATAAAGTTAGTGGGAATATGGTTGACAATGCTGCGCAAAATAAAACACGATCGTTCATGCTCTGAGCGAGGACTTCTCATAAGATATCATGAAGTGAATCTAAAAGAAACTAAACTTTTGTAAACACATCATGGATTTACGGCTCGGCCTTGAGTTGATTATAATAACAAGAAATTTCAGATTGCATTACTACGTTAGTTATCGAGGTTATTTCACTAAAATTTTTAAACTGCCAAAATAAATATACAAAGTATCCGGTGTTTAATTTTCCATGAAAGTAATAAAAATAAACACTATTACTGCGTTGAAAAAAACTGACATATAATTATACGTAAATCAATATATTATTTTATGTTTTAAAAACATGTTATAGTATGCAATTATTATACCTACAATAAAATATTTTCACATAGATTTTGTGTCAATGCCTCTCACAGGAACTAAATAATAATTAGGAACAGGAAAATTTTGCGAATTCTGTTACCTGCATGTTAGACTCAACTATCCTATGCATACTCAAACCCCGATCATTTGTCCGTTAGCTGCTACTCAATGGAACAACAGACAATGAACGAATAGACGGGGCTTAAGTATGCATAGTAGGCTATAATGGATTCTAGCCTGCAGATCATTGAATTTGCAAAATTTTTCTGTCAATAATATTATTACTTATAACTAACTCCTGCTACACTTTCTTTTTTTTTCTTTTTTTTTTTATATTACAACCGTGCCCACCATGCTACCGCAAGTTTAGGGCCAAATTTCTTAATACAGGCGTTGTTTTACTGTCACTTGAAAAACGTGTGTGAATATTTAAAATAAAACGTAAGAGGTTATTTTGATATAAGTTACCTTAGTTAATGAAGTAATATAGGAAATATATTCCTATTTTGTTTCGCACTAGCTATTGTGAACCGAACCACACAACAGACTGCAACACACAAGAGTTTCAATATCGGAATAATTTTTATTATTACTTTTCTCCCATATTCTGAACTAAGGAAAATCTTAACTGCAATGAAGATTAATGCAGATCTCTCTCTCTCTCTCTCTCTCTCTCTCTCTCTCTCTCTCTCTCTCTACACACACACACACACAGATACATAATACAAAAGTTTTGAGAACGGAAAGTATAACTTGTCTAAAAATAATGTTTCGGCACGAACGCAATGATTTATCTATTCTGCGAACCCTGGGGCGACATTCTCGGAAATATTTAACATGTAAGGGTATTAATTTACCAGAATAATAATATTTCACATCTAAATTGGCAACACATGGGTATGATTACATGAAAATTTCACGGGCAAAACGCTGAACCTCACGACCCTTCGTGACGAATGTAATTGTAAAAAAGTCCTTGACAGAACAAAATTATCATGAACCTTTATTTCGAAGCAAAAGAGTTTACACCTCAATGATATTACAGCATGTATATGTTATTGTTTTATACAAGAAGATATATTTCGGTACTTATATCAGGACCCAATAAACACAACACTGTAAAAAATTCCCTATTAAAGATTACTTCCAGTCCACAAATGCTGTACTCGTACACCTTTCAAAAATACCATTATCTACATTACGAAAATATTCAACGCCATCATCACATACACATTACCCCTAAGCCTGGAAGAATACAAGTATCGTCCTCATAGCCAAACCAGGAAAAGACCCAACACTACCGTAATCATACAGGCCAATCGCCCTCCTACCTGCACTCAGTCAAGTTCGAAAACTCATCCATACAATACTCCTACACACAGTAAACAAAGACAAACTTCTACCTAACTATCAATATGGATTCAGGCAAGAACACTCAACAACACATGCAATTCCCTATCTCACGAAGTACCTACAGCATTCCCAAAGAAACAACGTGCAGGAATCCTATTAATCGACTTAACCAGAGTAGTCGATCCGGTACACCACACAGTTCTTCTATTAAAAAAAAAAAAAAAAACTATCCCTCTCCAGAGCATTTCAAGTACGAATCAACCACATATAAAAAAAACACAAGAAGCACAAGCAGGAGTACCCCAAGGTTCAATCATCAACCCCCTACTATTCACCCTCTTCAACCGACTTTTACCCACCCTAATAAACACAAAATTTACAATCTATGCAGTCAACACCATATTTGCTACAGCCCACACATCCAGGTCGATAACATCTTAACACACGCTTTCACAAGCGTCAACCAGTTCTTCAACAACCAAGGGAACACACTAAACATCCAAACAACAGCACTGTACTTCTCCAAGAGAAAGAACGACCTACCCCACCTGCACTACGCCTTAATACATAGAACAGTCTGGAAGATCAGCGCTAAATATCTTGGAGTCATCATTGGCTCAAAACTACACTTCAAGACTCACCTCAAAAAAAGCGCGGGACGAGCCATCGAAGCAATAAGAGAGCTGACACAAGTACTCACACCACTCAACACACGCCTCACAGTCTTCAAAGACTTCATCATACCACTACCAACACACGCAGCACCCATACGGTTATCAACAGCAGCAGTCCACCACAGATCAATTTATACCACAAACTATACTTAACTGAGAACCATCACAGGACTACCACAGGCCACAGCTAACACATCGAAAAGACTTACGGATTGAAACAAACCTCATTCGTATATTTAAAAAAAAAAAAAAAAAACAAAAAACCAAAAAAAAAAAAAAAAAAAAAAAAAAAAAAAAAAAAAAAAAAAAAACACAAGTGAACAACCACACCAAGCCCTTTATCAAAAAATTAACAACCAGAAGACCGAGCATCACTCCACCACTCTTCGTAACAGCCCATCTTCGGGAAAACTACCACAACCGACTCGAAGAAGAACCAACAACAGACGAACATACCGAAGTCCGCCACGACTCAAGACACCTCCAACAACAGCAGCACCCGCACAGGTGCCTCAGCGCCGACATCAACAAACGACGAAACCAGCAGCTACATAACAGAACACACACACGAAGACCACTAGACACACCACCCCCAGCAGACAGTACCCAAGAAAACCAACAATTAACACAACTTCCAGACCATGCATCTACAACTACTCATCGTAGGTTTTTAAGGGCGTCGCCGCCTACCCGCACGTGAGAGGCTCAAAAGCGACGGAGCAGTAAGGTCGACCTTGAAGCGCGTATCAAATACCGAGTCGCCTCAACAAACCAAGCGCTGAACTAGCGTGCAAGGTTCCCGCCAAACGGTTTTTACTGTGGGACACTCAGCGGTGACCATATAATTTTATTGGTGGAAAGTCTGCAACTAAGTTCAGTGCAGGTCGCAATCTGAGTTTCACATATATCGGGTTAGTATATTATGAATTACGGCACTCTGAAAAGGCCGTTTTTAGCCATGTTGGAGGGCTTAGAAACAGTGTTTTAAATGTGCGTTGCGTCTTAACAATGAGGTTCCGACCTCGTCTGAAGTTTGTTTTCTTTTCGTACGCTGGCACAATGGGCACACATGGAATAGTTTCGAAGAAAAAACCTGTTTACGAACACACTGCAACGCATTTGAAGCGTGGGGTAGGCGGCCGCCTTAATTGAGGACAAAAAAAACAGAAAAACAACAAAAATGAAATGTCAGTTGTTTGCCAAAAATAAAATAAATAAAATACCTAATAAACAAAAAAAATACAATAATACACAAATCAGTCAGTTATTTGTTTGGAACGGCTAAACTTGGTCCCATGCCGTCTGCAAGGGACTTTATAGTCAAACATTAGAGTGCACCTATTGTAGACAAAAAAAAAAACAGTACGGTACTGGTAACTTACTAGTTCTCTCACATGTGGAAATTATGACGGACGAAGTCGTTACGTAGTTTTCTTGGGGTGTCTTCCGGTTTCCCCTTCCTTTAATTCCGAAATCATACTTTTCTCGTATCACCCCCAACCAACGCTGAAAACAGTGCTGTTATGAGCCGACCAAATATCGAGGTTAAGACTACGAGATTTTAATCACGTTGTATTTCGAATATTATTTTAAAAATCTTAAAGGGAGTAGATATCGTAAAACTATCACATTGATTTGTTAAAAATAGTTTTACGTTGCCTAATTATTTCAAAGAAAAAATTAAGATATCGGCTGGTTATCGAATCATAAGAAATATTATTTAGGTGGATAAATAGCCAAAAGTACGCCTATAAAGTTTTTTTGTTTGAAAAAATTAGACTACATAGTAAAAACAGTTTTCAACAAACCTATATGACGATTTTACGATAAAAGTTACGATTCCTTCTAAAACTTAAATATAATATCAGGGGGTGGGGGGACAGCGTGAATAGGGACCCGCGGCCGAGCATGTGACACTATTAATGCTGAATCTTTCGAAATTTTTTCCTGATCCAAAATTTGACAAGATATATTTAAATTTCAATATTCCTATACAAACATTGTACCGGTACTCGAAATATTAAAGAGTAGTTATGGAAAAATAAAGTTAATTGAGGATTTTAGATACTAATAATTAGCCTATATTTTACTATTTAATAAACACAAATAACTCCTTGTACCAATTAATTCCAGTAATTCGCACCTAATCGAAATAAAAATGTTTTTATACACAGACATTGACGGTAATTTATTTATCGAACCTTTCTTTTATCATACGAAAATGAACAATTTTATCAAAAGACGAGACACAGCTTCTTAAACTCTCATCACTTCACTAGTTTTCAGGTTCTTGACTTGTGCCTAGAGTAAAAGGAACAATATGTGAAGTTTACTGCCTCGTTCTCCCTTGCAATGCCAGTGCGGCTATAAACGGGCAAGTACAAATCTACCAAATATTTTACTATAATGATTACAAACTTTCTTAGCTACTGTATTGGTGGACAGGAATAACCCGGATGTAAAAGATATTAGTTTTTATGGCTGGAACCACAATAACGTATGCCACTACACGACCACTCACAAGTACTCATAAAAGTAACCTGAGTGAAGGAAGAAATTTCGGACAATAATTTCTTAAGGCTGTTCCAAGTGCGATAACAATCATAATTTCATATTTTTTGTGAAATAGTGCTAATTTTGTATACAGTACTTGTTATTGCACTTTCTTCGTAACGGTGGTCAAAGTCAAAATTTGCACGCTACACTGCCAGTAAAAGGTGAAAATCAATTGACTTACTGAAGTGAAATAATTCATAGTGAAATAACAGCCCTGGGCAAATTAACAAAACATTAAAAATCTTCCAGTGAACTATTTTTGCATTTAAAAAAACTGTAGGATTTTCAACTTTTTCCTTTACTTTTGTGATTTCTTTAAAAACTCAAAATACTGCGTTTTTTGTTTCTAAATATTTCATTACGTAGCTCATGAGATGTTAGTTAACCATGAATTACTTCATTTAAGCAAGTCGATTGATCTTCACTAGTACCATAGCAGCGCAACATGTAAATTATGACTTTGGCCCACCTTTGCGAGAAAACAATGCGAGTTAAAAGGTTTTGTAAGGGGAAACTGTACTTACGAGTATCGTCTACAAAATTAACACTATTTCATTAGTAAGGGGGAAGGAACATGCGAGTATGGAGCCGCGCCGACCAACGGCATCGTCCGGTCACTCCGGTCCGTCAAGTGAGGTTACTCGTGACGTGGATGAGCAGTTAGAAGGTAAGCTGCTTCTTGTACAGTACATACCGGAACACGCGACACAAACAAATAACCACTGTACTTACAGCTGAATGTGAAACACTCGCGAGGCGCGAACACTCAAGGCGGTTACGAGGGGGGTGGGTACGTTTTCCCAGTCACGTGACATTTGTCGATCACCAGGGTTGTAAGGTGATGAGAGAGGGTTTTACAGTCCTTTAACAACGAGGCGAAGTGGGGTGAAGAGACAACACAACAGCCATGCCCGGGCCAGGATTCAAACCCAGAATCTCTCGCAACCTAGACCGGTGCCTAACCGACGATGTTTCGGACGGCAACCGGGTTGTGATAAACGCCAGTAATGATGAGCACGGCCGTATAACAGGTCTGGACGCTCGCCTGGAAACTTGATCCCCTTGTTGTTTCGCTGCAGTTCACCAAGTTACCGAGAATGTTGCATTTTATTGGCGCTGATGTTACGGCGGTCGGACTCAAACTCCGCCCACTTCCTTCCCACTAAGATAAACAATTTATCAAAACGTATTTTTTATCAATTTATGAAATACTTCCTTCGCTCACAAATTTAAGAACAGGATCCAGCAATCTTTATTAACTTTATAAATTTAACAATGAAAAAAAGTGGGCGTAGTTTGAGTCTGACCGCCCGGATTACAGCGCCAAAAAGTACGACATTCACGGTAACTTGACGAACTACAGCCAAACAAGGGGGTCAAGCAAAATACATTATTAGATAGGCGAGTGTCCAGACCTGTTCTTCTACGGCCGTGATGCTGAGTTACCTATTTTAAGATGGCGGGTCCAAAAACCCTATGTATTTTACACATTTTTTAAAAAAATTGAGCAAATGCGACTAACTTACATAAGCAAATTGTAATATACTGTTGTCCATATCACATATATTAAGTTGGTGTTGGTTTCTTCGATATTTTTACACTACATTCAGTTTCACTTTGCTGTGGTTATTTGTCTACAGATTTTTTTTTTTTTTTTTTTTTTTTTTTTTTTTTTTTTTTTTTTTTTTTTTTTTTAGCCAACTGGCCAGTTTCGTCTGCTGAAGAGCAGGGTCGCGAGTGCTAGACGGAGAAGTTGCTTTCGCGTGTAAACTTTACTCGGGTCAATGTTTGCACACAAAAAACAATCTCCTACAATTCTACCGTCATGAGCTTTTATAACCGTCACTTTTGTTGTTTCGTATCACTTTTTACTTTGTAAATATGACATGTCTAAGATATGTGTACAAGCCTATTCACGCAGAACTAATGGATGAGATAAACTAAACAGCGCCCACTATATGAAATTTCGTAACATGTTTTTGTTAGTGGCAAAATCCAAAGCAAAGTTAATCGTATGTCTTACTTAAATAGCCCTTAATACCTTCTACGCCTGTCAAATGAAAATTTCGGAGTGCGCGGTACACAATTCAGCGCCAAAAGCATCAGTTTAAAATTGGGGGTTTCTCAAAGTCAATTAGCAAAAAAAAAAAAAAAAAAAAAAAACTGCAATCTTAGACAACAGGTTTTACCAACTTTCTGAGCAAAAATTCTCGAGTAACGTATTACTAAAGAACAATCTCTGCCGCCGTAACCTCATACATTGAATTGCGGCGGAACACAGGTAACGCTTTAACAAATGCATCATTCTGGGAAAATGTTTGTTCATATAGTTAACTGATATCATTGTCTATGGCTGTTATTATGTAGTTTTTCCATAGCAACTTTTAAAAACGTGTACATTTAAAATTGTGTTTTTAGCATTTACTTATCTACCACTCTTTCCAAGCATGTTACCTTGCCGGAACTTAGTGATTTTAGGAGAAAAGTAAACAATTTCAACAAAAAATGTCCTGATTATTACTCAAACAAGCCTTTCCAACACATGAGCGTTTCACGTCATTGCACTGTTAATGAAGATAACACAAACTTACCCGGTAAATGTGTGAATTTGGACACACAACACCGTGGTGTATGTCAGTCTAATCTTCTCTCCTGAAAATTAACGTTTTTAACACATAGACTAGTCCTGTCTATATTATTAATTTTCAAGCCTAGTTTAAGATTGCGTGTGTCAATGAACTCTAAAAATGGTAACTAAAATTACATAATTTTCGAAAGTGAACACAGAAAAATGGCAGTTCTAGATCACGGAGACGTATGCCAGTAGCATAATCTCTAGCGCCGTGATCAACCGTATAGCCATACATTTCACATACATACAGTATAATGGTTCCCCAAAAACACACCACTCAAGCAAAGTTTTGTTCGTGAAGAAGGCAACATTTATTTTCTACAATTGCCATTTCTATAGGCGTCGTGAGGGTAACGTTAACTCTACTACAAGTTAGAAAGAAAACGTGTTTTCTCACGGGAGAGTTTGGCACATGGACAATTTCTGCCGTCAGTTGAGCTGAAATCTGTGAGGAATGCAAAATTACCAATCACAGAGTTTTACGAGAGTAAAAAGTTACATGGAGTTGATTAAATACGTTTGTGAATCAAATTTAAACACCTAAATTGGTTAGTTTTATCAGTTAAAATTTAAATCAAACAACTTATTTCTTCCCAGGCCTAATTAAATTTAATTTTACTACTAACTGGAATTTAATAAGACCCCCTTAGCTATAGCAGGGCGACTATTACCAGAACCTTTCCCTTGCCAAACACGTCCATAAGACACTCGCTCATCTTCTAACCTGTACCAAAGTCAACAGAAAAAAATTCTGCTGCGCTGCTAACGCTAACGGGCAACGGGAATAGTAAAATACGAATCCGTAGTAAAATTAAATTTAACTAGGTTCGACAAAGAGAGGATTCATTTAATTAATTAACTCTGAATTTACGAAAGGCCTGTGATTGGTCAGTTTACACCTCTTACCCATTCTAGCTCAACCACGTAACGTGTAGTATAATTAACTTAGTTGTTACTGGCAAGAAATCAGTTATGTTCTCTGCTCTATTAAAATCGTTTAAGCAAAATTTAAATGCCCATAGGTAGAGATGGTGACATTCGAGAATTCAGTAACCTGCATGTTAGAATCAAATATCCTATGCATACTCAAGTCCCGCTCATTTTTCCACTAGTTACTACTCAGTGGAACAGCAGACAATGAACGAATAGACAGGGCTTGAGTATGCATAGGATATTTGATTCTGACATGCAGGTCATTGAATTCGCGAAATTTCACCATCTCTACCCATAGGACTACACAATAAATTACACTATGACACTTAGCCTAACTTCTTTAAACACACTTTGATATCCGTTGACAGAAAAACAATAGACCCGATTAGACTAGTAGGCCTATATAAATAAATCACCTTTAACCAATATTGTACGTTCGTAGTGTCGCAAAATAACTGTACTGGTACCGTATCGATTTTATTGCCCGTTTCTAATCACTAGTCTTATGCGGAACTACATAAATTACCTCTGCACTGCACGGCGGTTACGCTAATTTAAAAGTTAACGTTCAGCCTGTTCATAATAGCCCATTGATGTAGGTACTGTCTGTTTCCGAATTTGTAAGATTAATTCTTAGATCCCTGAATATTCAATGTCTACACAGCAATGCGTCCTTCGCGGTTAAGGGTGCACTTATGTTTAAATGTACAGTCCGAATTCTTAATTCAAACATACAACTGTCGCCGGTCAATAGAACTGGATACAAAGCGCATTATTATCATATTGCAATAAGTACTTAACTTACCTGCCTTTTTTTTAACACGTCAAATTTGACTTCACCGACGATAACGAAAACGTGTTATTCTGTTAAGAGTACAAAGATAAAGGTAATTGACAGCAACCAATCGGACAATTAACATTATAAAACATGCTCAATTTCAGTCCATCGAATTTATTAACTATCTAAAGAAAAGGTTTATTTTCATTTACTAAATCAAAGCATCAAACTGACAACAACATGCACGACATATTTTCTGACTAACGTATACCGACATTAGATGCAGCTGTAGAAAACTAATTAACAGGTCAAACTGAACTACGTATGATATGTTTATAAGAGAAACATGGTTTATACACAAGTCGGGTCACCGCCACAGTGTGCGTGTGGTCCGCCGTGTTCGTTACACGTAAAATCAATAAGTTCCACGAGCACTGCCAACTGAACGCAGCTAAGTCCTCGTAATATTTCACCCCAGGGATGGCAGTACACGTTCCCACCGGGCACACACGCAAATGACAGCTACTTTCCTGTACAAATGCACACCGAAGCGTCACGCCGCCGAACTGCACGAGAGAGCCCCGGCTTGTTTCCGTTGGGGTCCACGAGCGGGGAGAACGAAAGCACTACGAGTACGCCGCTCTCATCTCAACAAAGTTCACCTCACTTGGAGAACAAACGTATAACGAATAGCTTCAGGCCACTTACCGCAATCAGCAATCCTTCCAAAAGCCTGTTTCTTGACGGAACACACTGCAGTATTTTGTTGTTGCTTCCACCACCTCGATGGAAAAAACTGTCCCCCACACCACCAGCCGTTCCCAGCTCGCGTCCCCACACTGGCTAGCCTCGAACTCGTAAGGGGAACTGGCTCTCGGCTGCCAAACGACTGCGCGTAGCTGTTCCGCCCTGCGGCCGGGCCCCCACTTCCCCTCCCGCGCCGCGAAAGGCTGTTGTTCCCGCCGAACAAGTCCCTGCCGCCGTCTGTCGGCACATGCGCGGCCCGCGTTGCTTTTTTGAAATCCGTCACCGAACGTCGTTACCGCTGGCGTACGGTAAACTATATTATCAATTCTACCTTCGGCTTTTCTTTTCGTAATAAATATTCTTGCTAGTGTAACATGTTTCCGTAAATAAATAGAAAAAAAAAATATGCATATTTTTTTTTGTTCCCTAAATAGCGTTCGAATTTGAAACGTGGATGAAACACGAAAATATTAAGTCCAGCCCACGGTCGTAGAAGAACAGGTCTGGACGCTCGCCTGGATATTTGACCCCCTTGTTGTTTGGCTGTAGTTCACCAAGTTACCGAGAATATTGTGTTTTATTGGCGCTGATGTTACGGCGGTCGGACTAAACTCCGCCCACTTCCTTTCCGCTAAGGGAAACAATTTATCAAAACGTATTTTTTATCTATTTATGAAACACTTTCTTCGCTCACAATTTTAAAAAAAGGCTCCAGCAATCCTAAATTACTTTATAAATTTAACAATGGAAAATAGTGGACGGAGTTTGAGTCCGACCGCCCGGAAAACAGCGCCAAAAAGTACGACATTCTCGGTAACTTGACGAACTACAGCCAAA
>PNEQ01047277.1:0-52408 GCA_003012365.1 Medauroidea extradentata
CTTTATCAACTGTGGATTACTTTATATGGCTGTGGGCGGTGTTCGCGTTCCTCCAATACCTCACGTCTTGCGCTGTGGGCTAATGTTTTCAGGATGAGCGCTCAACCTACCGTGTTGCGCGCGCATCGACTGCCCCTCTGCCTCTCTTGCCTCTTCACCCCCGCGCTGACAGCTACCACAACGTTTGGACCCTACAGTATTGATAAAACTACGGAGCAAAAATACAAAGCATTATATTAAGGCGCTTCTGTAGTAATAAACAACAGATATATTTATAAGTAAGTTTAATATTGTATGTGCAGCAGCTGTTGATCGTGGTTTTAACCGCATGTATTATACAATTAAAACTGAGACTTGTGATTTTACGTTTACTGTATGTACTGCTTTAATAATTCCAGTGGACATAAACATACAGGACGAATATAAATTACGAATAAAAATACTTAGTATTGCTCAGGTCATTATATTAAAACAATTTAATAAATGAGAATAATATGTGTTGAATAGTACTCAGGAAACACATCTAAATCCTGTAATCATTACGGACCTTAATATCACCCTAATATTTGGCACGTATGATGTCATTATATCGATTATGTAACCACATATACACGCACCTAAACACGGAATTTGATTAAAATTCGGTTGAACTAAAATCCCTCACGAACTGTGCATTTTACCGGGATGAAAAGCAGCTCATGTCACACTCTGGTCCATAAGCTATCTCCAGGGTGGGGGGGGGGGGGAGTGTATGTCGATTCATTGCTATGTTGCTGCGTGAAAGAAGGAAAAAGCAATGAACGCACTTTCGCACCTAGAATGTTAGTGATTCGCATACAACACATTTTTAACTTTAGTAGTCTTTACATACCGTAAACTTTGTGACATCTAGGGGTGACTTTGTGTCATTTAGGGTGATTATTTTGTGGTACTTTAGCATAAATTGTAAATTTTTAACTGATGGATTAAATAGGTAAAACGGGGGAAGTTGCCATGTCATACAGGTTTTTTTTTACGTTTAGTTGATTTTTATTTTAACTGGTTTTATAAAACATCTATAGCTCATTACTTACTAACACAAATGTCCAACGAAAATTGTACCCTATTGTAATACTTTTTACACAATAAATTCAAGTTTTATGGCTTTAAAATTCTGTAGGTGTTGCACCTTCTCCCGAGTTACCGTATGGTTAACAATACTCAAATAGAGTTACTCATTTCTGACTAGAGTAACCTGAAAATATAACATTTTGAGTGTCACAAAGTAACCCATAGGTGTCCAAATAACCCATGTTTACGGAAGTGACATATCAAAGTCCTAATTTGTGTGTCGTAGGTGTACAAATAACCGAAATAAATTTACTTATAATTCACTCTGAATTTACATGTCATGAGCTACTTGAATGAATTTATTAAAATGAAATAAGGAGTCGTATGTCAGTGTGAATTATTTCGTTAGAGTAAGTCAGTTCAGGTGTTTGCACTTTCTTCTAACACTACGTTTTGCAAAATCTATTAAAGGTAGAAAGGATTTTATGCGAGGAAAATATAGTCTCATATAGTGATGTCTGTAAACACTTTGTCGTAAAAACATAGAGCACTGGAGGTTATAACGACCAGTACTCTTGTGGCGTTTCTTGTAGTGTCGGACTTCAAATGTCTAATAACTATTCAAATGACTCAAAGCGGTCGGATGGAACGTCATTTTTGTTTGTATTGGTGAATGACGTTGCAAAATACAGCCGGTAACACGGAGTTACTATAAATACAGTTACTTTACACCTTCTGACTTGATAATTAGCACAACTTCATTAACATCCAGTGACATGTCCCGGTGTTACCAACTGTAAATCAAAATGAATCACTGGCAGACTTACGTAATAAACAGGTTCACGGAAGTGAACCACAGACAGTTTTGTCAAGAGACGCTACAGTTTCACTACGCACTCGTGTTGTTGTGTACTTTATATTTTGCATAATAAGTTGGCAGCAAAGATAAATATACAGACCAATCTCTGGGTAGAAGTCATAGCCGTTTCATATTACGACTGCGCCACCAGAAAGCAGTTCTATCGGTATTTTGCAATAGTTAAGGATGCCGCAGACCATCATACTTTTCAAATGCAGAGAAATACGTTTACTGTATGAAACTATTCCACATGCATCCATTATGCCAATTTACGAAAAGAAAACACTCCTCGGACAAGAACGGAATGTAATTTTTAAGACACCACGCTAATTAACAAAAATTTTTTTCGAAGCCCTCCAAGAAACCAAAAACGGCGTTTCCAGCCTGTTTTACCTTCCAAGTGTACAAACCTGATGTATGTGAATCTTAGAAACGGCACTGAACTTGGCTACAGACTTTCCACCAATACACTTATTTAATCACCGTATAGAGTCCCGCAGTAAAATGGGTCGGCGGGAATCTTACACACCATCAGCGCTTGGCTCCTTGTGGCGATGCGCTCTTCAAGGTCACCTTTATGGCTGCGTCACTATTGAGTCACCATTGACTGCATCATGGAGGCTATTTATTGACGAGGATTGCGAGCCAGTTCATCGACTTGAACCTACTAAATGCTAGGGCGTGGCGTGTTGTGCTTACTGTGTCGCCCGCACATCTTGGACTCGAACACACAAAATTCTTCAACCCAGGCAACCACCTTAAGGCCATGATCTCTCGTTTATTTCAAACAATTGCAAATAACTCAAATATTTTTAACCAAATGCTTTGAAAAAATTTGAGACAGTGTACAGTCATACGATACACAATTTTGCCGGAGCGTTTTTTTTTTTTTTTTTTTTAAATAATGTACCGCTTGCGAGCAAAAAATTATTTTGCTTCATTTTGGTTTATTTTCACAACAAAATGTGTACTATTTCGGAGGAAAATATCTAAAAATCAGTTTAGTGTATTGCAACAGGAAAATTCATACACAAACGTGATAAAATTGCCGAAGGAATTTTTGATATAGGCCTATGTATTTATTTGCGTTACAAAAATATTTTCAAATCCGCTGATAAACTAGAGAGCGAGGTCTTAATATAAATACATTACATCTTTTCATCTTCGCCATGCGTTATTTAGTTTTTTTTTTTTTTTTTTTTTTTTTTTTTTTTTTTTTTTTTTTTTTTTTTTTTTTTTTTTTTTTTTTTTTTTTTTTTTTTTTTTTTTTTTTAATCTAAGTATCTGTCATCCGAAAACTGTGGATTTTTGGATAGATGTAAAATGTCCTGTTTTGCTTGTTTTTATGAGAGGATTCGTTGACATCAAATTCAGTAGTCCACTACTGACGCAACGAAAATTGACGAGATGGAAGTCCTGCGTTCAACGGAGTTATGATGTGTTAGGAATGGACGTTCCACACTTGTTTGGCTTAATACAAGCGTAACTGCGTTCATCTTAAAAGTTGTGGGTTACTACGTTATTTGTGTGCGCCACATTGAGTCACTGTGGCCCCAGGGAAGGTTCAGTGAACTCTGGAAGCACGCTATCCCGCCTCCGCAAGAAAAAAAGTGGTACATTTCATTTCCGGTAACGGTCTAGTCTACGAATTCGTCAGGTCTTCGCAGACTTCCCATACACTTATTCTTACTCTGCCGATAAACCATAGGCACAGCTTATTTTGACTTCAAGAACCACTTCCTTTGTTGCCTTCCTTCTCCCCGTATACTCAGTTGTCAACATATTTCAACGGCGGAGTTCTTTCCTCACCCCTCACGTCCAAGAACGAAGTGGGGGAGAAGAGAAAAAACGTTCGTAGACGTGACGAATTCGTATACGAGACATAGCCATTCTGCACAGTTGGTAATATGGAAACCGCATCACGTCCCGCCACGAGATATCGCCGAGTTCCGCGATTCTTCACGTCTATTTTTTTTGCCCGACTCGTGCCCGTCTTCCAGTTTTTGGGCAATCGGTTTCTCTCCGTCGACGTTACGGACGTCGGGAATCATCTGTTACCGAGAACAGTAACCGCCCCGGAAAGGAATAAAATTAATAAAAATATTCGACGAATTATCCTACCGCGGATAATTTTCCCACAGGGGAGGGGAAAAAAAAAACAAGCCCATTTTTGGCTGTTGAAAACCTTGGAG
Organism: Medauroidea extradentata; assembly: GCA_003012365.1. NCBI lineage: Eukaryota > Metazoa > Arthropoda > Insecta > Phasmatodea > Phasmatidae > Medauroidea > Medauroidea extradentata. Next base: position 4,102 of record PNEQ01047277.1, read on the forward strand.
CGGGAAATTTTTTCCGTTCGTTGAAATCGTTCAGCCTTTTTGCGAGGAAGTCATGATGGTTGTCTGTACTTACATGGTAACCTGTCTCGCCGATTCTGTCTTTCTCTCTCTCCTTGCCTTCAATTGTTCCTATTAACGTTAGCCGTCTGTCACTGGGAGCGATTTCTTATGTACGACATTCGTCGAGAGGCTGCGTACGCCGAATTGAAGTTGCGTCAGTCAGCTTTTCAATTTACGTTGACATCCATTAGGTGGTTCTCTTCTTGGGATAGTTAATTCCTCGTCCGGCTACTTTCCGCCCCGTCCGTCACCCTAACGTTTTAGTAGCAACTTAGTTCCCACACTACCCACGTACTGCTATCATGATAAGTAGGGACCCTTGTTTTTCGTGAAAAGAATTTTGCCCCACTTTGATCCAGTGCCTTACGTGCACATCTTCAATTCTGCTTCATGGTTATTGGCAGTGTGTATACGTGAAGAGCCGTATCTCGTTTGTCTGAGCCAATTAAAATAAAGTCTCCGCAACACCTCACGTCTGTGATTTGCCGGTAGAATCCCAAGGCTCGTGACAGTTAAAATATCCAATCATTGACCACGAAGCAGAACTGCAGATGTGCACGTAAGGTACTGGAACAAAGTGGGGCAAAATTCTTTTCGCGAAAAACCAGGGTCCCTAATGATAAGATTTGAAATATCAGGGTGCATGAAAAACAATACTTGAAGAATTCATCAAGTTTACAACAGGAGAATCTGAACAGCTCATCCAAACAGCGTCTTGCATTCCCTTAAATTTGTGAAGGGGTCGGTCCTGGATGAAGGTAGGGGGGGGGGAAGGGTTGTAGAAATATAACATTTCGTTCCTAGTTTCATTTCTTCAAAACCATTTACATAGCGTTCAAATTAAATTGAGCTACTCAAATTAGCATCTTAGTTGTTGTGACAGGAATGTGAAATCCTTGCCGTATCCCACGTAGTTAGTCTACCTTATATATTTTTCTCGATTTTTCTCCTCGTCTAGGGATTTCGCCCTCTCCCCCGACAACCAAGCACTGATGTTTTTTTTATTTCTTCCGCATTATTTATTTTTGTCAAGTTCAGTAAGTGGGCTTTACGTCTCGTCGACAGCGAGATCATTATAGACGGTGACACAACTTGGTACAACGACAGCAGCTGGGAGAGGAATCTGCCATGGCCTTTGTTAAGTAACCGTCACAGCATTCGTCTGGAGCGATGTCGGGAAACCATGGGAAACCGAAATCAGGATGGCCGGAGCTGGGGATCGAACCCGGGTCCTCCCGAGGCAAGTCCAGCGCCACCTCGCACGGTTATTTATTTTTGCAAACGGAAATCTAGAGAAACGACAGTTATAGGTCGTTCGCGTTAAAGTGAGCACTAAAAATTTTACGTTTGAAATTATGACGAGCCGTTTCTGCATATAATTCAACATTAAAGCCTTGTTACGGAATTTTGTAGTGATTTCGAAAATATTTTTTTATTGCTACCTAATACTCATATCAAAATTTCGCTGCACAGTTTTGATACTTATATGTTTTAATTTGTAGCTGAATTTTTTTGTAGAATTATACTGAACGGTTTTTTAGATTTCATTACCCAAAGTACTACGTGTTTCGTCGTGAAAATAAGCAAAAAATAAGGAAATTATTTTTTTTTTTGCTGGCGAATGATACATTATTAAAAAAAACGCATCCACAGTATTGTGCATCGTGTGATTGCACATTGAATCAAATTTTTTCAAAACTTTTGGTTAAAAAATATTTGAGTTATTGGCACCAGTCTTAAAAAAAACTCGGGAACAAGCCCTTAACTATAGTTGCTTTACCGCTTGTATGGTTGGCAGCGAAATTACGCAAAATAGTTCCGTATACTTTCATATTTAATTACAACAATACTGGAAACAAAATTACCGAAATCGACATACTTGTGATTTAAGTAATTAATACAAATTTTTTATTACATTGTATAGGTTCCTATCGACTGCAGAATTTATCTCACACACGCAAACATCAAGTGACGTGTCCATAGAGGTTAGGTATTTCCCGTTGTTAGCCGTTACGTGCGGAAAGATTCGAATTGGCTGAAAATAGATTTTCAGCAGGGTTTTTTTGTGTGCTCACTTTATCCCGAACCGTCTATAATAGTATACTGTCTTGTGGCGTAGGCTTATAAACTCTGCAGTTTCATTGTAAACACGACGCAATACATTTCGATAGTACGTTTTGCATTTGTTTTTCAAGTTCATAAAGCAAGCTCTGTGTAAGTTAAACACTTGTGGATTTCAAACTTCCTTTCTTCACACTCGGTTCCTAACTCTGCTGTATTTGTCAGTTTGATGGACGACTTGAGGCACACGCCCTCTGACGTCACACCGCAAGGGGATAGTACTGTGAAAAACATAGCTTGTTTACAAACATGCTGATCTGTTAGTTGGTGATGGCAGAAACCAAACATTTGGTGCACTCATAGACTTGAACACTAGGGTACAAAATATTAGTTTAAATTTCATGGTTAAGATACGCATATGTACAAGATCAATGCTTACCTGAAAAAGAGGCAAATTCCAAACAAATAATCAATTTTCTTCACATACATCTCATGCGGGTCTTGTGAAGCCAAACACCTGTTTGAAGGTTATGTTAGTTTGCGGTATCCATTGGGGTATAATTGTATCCCACACCAGACTGGTGCTCCGCCTCGTTTCAAGTCGTCCATTTTATAAATCCTGAAAGGGATAAGATATCGTAAAACAGTTACATAGAAGTGTTGGAAATTGTTTGTACTATGTAGTCTAATTTTTTTCAAAACATAGGTTGCTGTAATTTTGGCTAATTATATACTTAAATATATTTTCTTAAGGCAATAATCAAACAATAGGCTACACAGTACAAACAATTTCCAAAATTTCTATGTAATGGTTTTGCGATACCTAATCTCTTTCAGGATCTAAACAATAAAACGTACTAAAATAACGTAAATAGGGACCTATGGCCTTAAGGGATATTATGTTCCCGGGTTCGAATCCCAAGTAACACCATTGATAAGCTCTTTTTGCCGTGGGCACAGGGAAGCTAAGAAGACGAAATTTAAAAGGCTTACTGCGTTTAAAACGAATACAAATCCATATCGCTTCTGTTTAGTTGTGTGCACTTTTGCAATCTGAAAAACAAATCACTGGCATTTGTCGTGCGTGATTATTGATACTGCGAAATAATTAGTATCTTTTGCTGTTGTGTTAACATAAAACTATTTCAATTAACACTAGTTTAACATATCACGCAACACATTCAGGGCGCTGAAAGGCAAACTTTATCTCGTATGTTTGTCACATAACTCGTCGTATAAACATGCTTCCGGTGGCATTCTCAAATAAATAAATAAGTATTGAGGTCTCAAGTCATTGGAAGGTACATATAATGCTGTTTAATAAATATTTTAATACGACACAAATCAATTTAAAAAATAATCACTGAAGAATAAATAAAAACGCCTGATCTATAGATGATGTTTTTTTTAAATTAAGTACATTGCATACTATTCCTACATGTTCAATATTATCACTAAAAATAAGGAATGCTTTGCCGTCCAAGACTTATTTTGCACTGTCGTGTTACTGTTACATGTATATGTTTGCTCACCGGCGCAGTGTAGGTCACGGTCGTAGAAGAACAGGTCTGGACACTCGCCTATCTACCAATGTGCTTTGCTTGACCCCCTTGTTGTTTGGCTGTAGTTCGTCAATTTACCGAGAATGTCGTACTTTTTGGCGCTGTAATCCAGGCGGTCGGACTCAAACTCCGCCCACTTTTTTTCCATTGTTAACGTTATAAAGAAAATAAAGATTGCTGGAGCCATGATTTACAATAGTGAGCGAAGGAGGTATTTCATAAATTGATAAAAAATACGTTTTGATAAATTGTTTATATTAGTGGGAGGGAAGTTGGCGGAGTTTGGGTCCGACCGCCCGGATTACAGCGCCAAAAATGTATAGCATTATCGATAACTTGGTGAACTGCAGCCAAACAATAAGGGGGTCCAAGTTTCCAGACGAGTGTCCAGACCTGTTCTTCTACGGCCGTGGCCCTGGCGACCACATTGAAAAGATTTTCAACTGTTATTTAAGCACTTTTATACCAACCTTTTAAGAACGTCACTAGCGGTATCTGCATGTATTTCTAAGTTATCGCCACTATAAAAATACTTTTTTTTACCCTTGTAAAGTTCGTCTGTAGGCTTGTTTACAACGAATGTGTGACTAACACCACTAGCATTGAAAAATAAAAGAGATTAATACGAAAGTTTTAAATTAGCATATGTAAACAAATTGAAGTAAAATAAGAATGAAAATGTTAAGAGCTAAATTAAACTAATTTAATTAACTTAAGGATATTACTAATAGCTGTGCTACCTAATGTCAAACATTGCTGGGAATAAAATAAGCATTTTAAATACCTAAACACAAACTACTCTAAGTGTATGGTAAAAATGTGTAAAATGCTCATTATTTAGTAACACCAGCATTGAAGGAGGAAAGGCATTACATTTTAAAAAATAAACTAACCTAAAATTTGCACTTTCTTTAAGAATATTATATAACTATTTGCAATGCATACAAACTCTTTTTTAATATTTTAAGTGTAGCTCAGAAAACACTAAAAGCTCACATATATTCTTACAGAGAAATTGTGTTTCTTACAACAGGATTTTATTTCCGACGGCCAGTCGTCCCATAGTTTGCTTGCTAAGTACATTAGTGACTTTTTATAAAAATTGAACTCTGAATTGGTACTTTTAGTTTGGTTTTATCACGACGGAGATGCCTGTGGTTAGGTGTAATATTCATGCCTGTGGTTGGTGGTAATATTCCAACATGAGCGACGTTTGAAAACCACCAGTAGGTCAATGGCAGTGTTAATTTTTTACGTGATGTTGAAAGTACGAAGTGAACAGGAAAAAAAAAAGACTCTCAGGAGCTGAATTTACCTTGTACACACTTTGAACGGAGAGATGATCTCACTAACCATTCCAGCTACACTCAGAGGAAAAAACGTTCGAACTCGAGATCTGACTTTCATAACCCCTGGCTCGCAGCGCTCAGAGAAGAACTCTTGACAGAAGTGTGTATGTATGTGTGTGTATTGTAGATTAATTTGAAAATAGTTTTGCTATCAGGAAACATCTGCGTTAGAGACTTACTGATGTTAAAATTATTTTCAAATGAATACGCGATTTTTTTTTTTTTTTTTTTTCAAATTCTGTTATGATAGAGGTCTAGATATTATCACATAAAAATTATGAAAATGACAGTTTTCCATTTTATAGATTTTATGGTTTCATGCCCTTATTTTTTCTAAAAACAGTTTTACATTTTTTACTCGAAAGTAAATTATGCTACCGCATAGTGCTATATAAATAAACGTCCGCTGATAAAATATCTACTCGGCAAAGAAAAATATCGAATTTTGATGAGTAGTTCATATTTTATTAATGATTGAGCATTGCAGTCGTCCGCTCGACCTTAACAGGGCTCACCAGTTACTAGTCCCATTTTAGGTTAAGTTAAGATTGAAGTGCCGAGTTGCTCCGCCAGATGGGAGTACACAGAGTCACTGATATTTTGGTAAAAATAACTTTTGCACCACTTTGTTTCAGTGTTTTACGTGCACACCTGCAGCTCAACTTCATGGCTATTGGCCAGAGACTTTTGTGCAGAGTTGTTATTCATTTGACTGTGCCAAGCAGTACACGGATAACTACCACACATCACGTCTGTGATTTGCGGGTTTAACCTCCACACGCTGGGTGTTACGGCATCCAATCACTGACCACAAAGCAGATATACAGGTGCGCATGTAAGTCACTGAAACAAAGTGGTGCAAAAATCTTTTCGCGAAATTTCCTATCTCTAGGAATACGCCGTTTCCTGTCGCGGTGGGTGCGGGGGACTGGAATCCATATCTGTTTTCCTCTGGGGGCCACTTTGACCTGACTTAGGGTATTTCCACTACAGGTTAGGAAACTTAGTGTTATTAGTTTGGCAGGCACAATGTCTACTGCTAGTAAGTAGCGCTGGTATCGGTAAAGGGTCAACCTTATGCTGGTGCTTATGGACAAAACGTCTTCCTTCAACAACCAATGTTTGGTTCTGCATCCTTACGTGTCCGAATAATCTCAACAAGTACATACCAGGTCCTAGTAAGCATAGGCGTAGCGTGACTCAAAATTTTGTGGGGCACATTACCTAGTATTTTTTTAGTAAATCCACAAATAAAAAGTGTACATTTACAAAAACGTGCTGAAAATTTATAACTACGGTAATAATTCAATACAAATATGGACTAGACATTTAATTAACTTTCTGTTTAAAATAATATAAACAGTAATTATTTTACAGGTATTATCATTATAATTTTTCAAAACTATTTTGAAGTTGGTTGGAGGGGAAAGTAGTGGGGCAAGTGCCCTCCCCCCATGTGCATCCCCCCCTCCCCTCCGAGGCTACGCCTATGCTAATAGCTTCGCGTTCTTAGCGAGTATAAGACCATTCGAATACAGCCTAAGAAATTCGGTTATCTAACTAACGCGTTGTAGTGAGTTACGCCTACTTTTTTTTTTTTTACGAAAGTATTCAACATGCATTATATTTGTATGTCTACGAAAAATAACACACACTTTAAACTATGTCTCTATTGTTTTAAAAATTTGCCACGTTTATTTGAAACATCATTTTCGTGCCCCTCAAATTGGTCAGAAATCGGTTTTGAGACTGCCGTATCTGAAAAAAAAAAAAAAAAAAAAAAAACACGAATTCCAAAAACAAAAACACTATTAGAGAAACAAGAGGCCGCGGTGGCCGAGGGTTCAGAACTCTCGCCTCCCACCTAGACGATCCGGGTTCGATTCCCGGCGGGGTCGGTTCCCGGATTTTCGCATGTGGGAATCGTGTCGGACGATGCCGCTGGTCGGCGGGTTTTCTCGGGGATCTCCCGTTTCTGCCGCCCTTTCATTCCGGCGCTGCTCCATACTCACATCATATCACCCCTCACCAGCGCTAAAGATCTCGATGTTAAGTGCTGACCGAAATCTCTCACTCACAGAAACAAGGGTTAGACTTTGAGTTATGCTGCCCACAAATAAAATAATTTTGTCACAGCTTTAAGTCCCATAGGAAAAAAGGAATACAATAAAGCACTGCATGCCAAGTAACAGCTTGCACGGAGAGGCGATAATTAGAGACACTGGAAAATCGCGAAAATGTTTAAAATAGTGTTCAATAGTCTGTATTATATTAACCGTGACACGTGTGAACAGTTTTGGGACAAATCACACACGCTGTGTGTCCAAGCTGTACAGTTCTAACTGGGCCTTTTGTAGAGAGACAAAATGCTACAAATAAACGATAGCAAAAATGTTGATACGGAACATTCAGTGTTATATACATCACGTTGGAGCCTAGCAAACAATAAACTATTCCCGCGATTTTCCAGTGTCTCTAGCGATAATGTATTAGTATTACATACGTCGGTTACTGTACCTGTTACCGCTTCAGCTTCACACACATAAACGCAGCCTATCTAGGGAGGCCCCTTAACGAGGCCGAGGCTTATACAGTTGAATTCAAATGGCGGCGACCTTTTCACCCACCCGCCACATCTTCATGCATCGCTCGTTCCCCTCCCGCCGCGGCGGTGATGACGTCAACTCGCGCCCCTCCCCTCCCGTGACGACGCTGTCGGCCGTGACGCGCGTAGCCGAGTCAGTAGGCGCTCGGCCGCGGTGCTGACAGGACGTGTGAAGGATCCTTCGTCGCAGACCGGCAAGCAGAGGCCGACGGGCACATCTCCGTCAAGCCTGGCTCGTCCGACATGGTCCACGACGGACTAACTGCTTACCGTGAGTGCATTCCAACACTTGAGTGTGCTCGGCATCGACGTCCGCCCGCTGTGAAACCGGCGGGCTCTTTCAAGGTCACGTCGTTGTAACTTGCCATCCGGTCGGGAGCTCGCTCCGTAGCGTGCAGAATTACGCGGAACGGAAGTCTGCGCATGTTGAACGTCGTGTAGAACTCATGTTTCTGTACAGGTTCGAATAGTAAAAGTGCTTAGCTTTAGATACGTTATTGAAAACTTTTTATTCTCACTAAAACGCAACCTACAATATTACAGTAAGAAAGGAAAAAGGCGCAATTTTTTTGTAAGTCATTGTGACTGTTTCCGTTTATCATAAGATAATTGTTTTGCTTGTAATGTGTGTACATAGTAGACCGTATGTAAGACATTCTCGTCGGTACAAATACAACTACCAACTCCCTTGGAACTTGGCAAGGGCAAAACAAAATAACTACGCTAAATGGCTCAGTAAGTTATTGAATGTTATTTTGAGGTATAGAGTGTTTTTTTTTCGTGTAAATTTTGTGCTCGTGAAAGTATTTTTTAAAAACCAAACAACGTCCTAGTACGAACTTCGTGCACCTGAATTTATTTTATCTGGTGTTTACATGTCGGACGATTTCTCCCTTGTCTTTACGTGTGTGCATGACGTTATCGCAGTCTGTTCGAATCCAGTGATTCAGGTAACGGTGCTATCAAGACATATTAGCATTTAAGCCCTCGCTCTTTTCTTTTGCAAGGGTTTCGAAAACATTTTTTTTCTTAACGCAAATTAATACATATATCAAAAATTCATTGCTACAGTTTTAATACTTACATATCATCGTTTGTATCTGAATTTTTCTGTTGCAATACACCAAACGGATTTTTAAATTTTTGCCCCTGAAATATCACATATTTTGTTGTCAAAACAAGCCAAAATGGAGAAGCAAAGTATTTTTTTTGCTAACAAACGGTACATTATTTTAAAAATTATTTGGCAAAATTGTGTATCGTATGACTGTACACAGTCTCAAATTTTTTCAAAGCATTTGGCTAAAAAATGTTCGAGTTATTTGAAAATTGTTTGAAATACTTGAAAGATCATGGCCTTAAGCCAGATATATTAAATTTCTGCACCAGATTATTCTAGGCACAGTATTAACAACTTTGGATACAATCAAAATTTCAAACATATGATTTTTTACCACATTCTACCAACTTATTATGGCTGTAGTTTATATTTTAAGGTAAGTTTTTCGCACCTTCGCAGCTTTTTCCGTAGTACAGTTATTTGATTTCAGTTCTACAATAACTTCTAAAATTAAAGAAACGCACATGAAGGTGGTATGTCAAATAAACTATTTTAAGTTACGCGTGTCAAATTTGCACTTATAAAGTGAGGATAGTTATTTATTTGATACTAGCTTGTATAATTGGTTGGTTTGATAAATTATGTTGTATTCATTTATTGAGGTAGTCCACGCAATTTTCCAGACTAGAATTATGTTCGTTATTCACGCAGGGGATGTGTGTACAGTGCGAATGTTCAATGTACGTTACTCGAAGAAAATTTTTGCTCAGAAAATTGGCGCAAACTATTGTCTAGGATTGCTGTTTTTATTTTTTTTAATTTTGCGAATTGACTTTGAAAAAAGCACCGAATTAAATACCGTGTACCGTATAATCTACACTCTTTGATTGTTACATATACGTTGCTTTGTTAATAACAATAAATTGCAACAAAGTATAAATTATCTGAAAAAAAAAACTAGGTTTCAATAGTGATATCTTTATCCTGGACCATCTATAGTCAAATTACGTAACAGTTGTCGCATAGACAGAGCCCGGTAGTTTTCGCGAAAATATTTTTGCCCCACTTTGTTTCAGTGTCTTACGTGCACACCTGCAGTTGAACTTCATGGCTATTGACAGTGTTTTTGTGCAGAGTCGTTATTCATTTGATTGTGCCAATAAGTACACGGATAACTGTTGTATGTTACGGCATCCAATCACTGACCACAAAGCAGAGCTGATGGTTCGAACGTAAGGCACTGAAACAAAGTGCTGCAAAAATCTTGTCGTTAGGCCTTAGGTAAATAAAAGCAAGTAAACTGCAATCTTAAGAGTTATTTTGACTTTTTTTTTACGTTTGAGACCCGGAAACGAGGAAACCGATAAGGCGAATGTAACACGTTCAAGCGATGACCGTTATTTTATTTGTGGAAAATATGTGGTGAAGTCCAAAATTTTTGTTTTACGATTACGGTTGATATTTTCCCAGCTACAACAACGTGAAGAAAGTCATTTTTAGCACTTTTGAGGAACTTCGGTAAACATGTTTTTAATTAGAGGGGCTGCATTTTTAAAACCGTAGGGAAACAGTTTAATATGCCCTCTTTTTCGTATATAAACGCAATAGAAACATTTTAAATAGTTGAAAAAATACTTTCCGTACCTCGTTACAGCCCGTCTCACGCGCCAGGTCCCCGAACTCTTAAGGGCTTGTTCCCAAGTTTTTTTTTTTTTTCAGACTGGTGCCAATAACTCAAATATTTTTTAACCAAAAGTTTTGAAAAAAATTGAGTCAATGTGCAATCACACGATGCAACATACTGTAGATCAGGGGCGTCATTTGGCCATATGCCCCCCCCCCCTGGATTTAGAATTTTATGTACATAAACGTATTTTTGTATTTTTAAATGTAAATAATGCCAACTTAAGGACATAAAACTGAAGTTGTATTATTAAAGTATCTAATTTATACATGCTTAATTAATAAAAAAGATGCAACAATGTCACTGTCGCCGGAAAACTAAATCTTGCCCCCCCCCCCCCTAGAAAAACCTGAAATGACGCCCCTGCTGTGGATGCGTTTTTTTAAATAATGTACCATTCGCCAGCAAAAAAATAGTTTCCTTCATTTTTTCTTATTTTTACGACGAAAAACGTGGTACTTTGGATAATGAAATCTAAAAAAAACCGTTCAGTATAATTCTACAAAAAAATTCAGCTACAAAGTATAACATATAAGTGTCAAAACTGCGCAGCGAAATTTTGTTATGAGTATTTGGCAGCAATAAAAAAAATATTTTCGAAATCACTGCAAAACTCCGTAACAAGGCCTTAATGAGAATGAGCTTGTGTACAAGTCCGCGTGGTTCAGTGGTTTGTATGTTTTTTTTTTTTTCCCGCAAGACGTGGAGCTGGAAGCAGATCGGTTGGTAACGGTTTGCGCTGTTTTATTAGCAAGGAAGTTGGTTACCTTGTCGTCACGTGCATGCATGTATACTGACAGTGCATATTGCTGTGAACACGGCGGCGTGAGTGCATTCAGTTAACAGCCAGGTGCGCAATAAAACATGTTTTTACGATGCACGTGCTACAAGGCGCGTATGGACGGGTAATAAATCATATGATCGTGTTTATGTGAGTAGTGTATATGTATATACGGCTCACCAAGCAACATCACGTGTCTTTACAGTGTGTGTTACGGTATTGTGGACGAGCTTCAAATGTTCTGCCAACCTACGGCAGCGGAGTTTAAATGGCACTAGTGCTAAAATAACTGACTTCTCAATGGAATACTTTTAAAACGTAACATTTCTTAACACTGCCGCCTACCATGCGCTTCAGTTGTGTACTAATGTACTGGGGAATACGTTTTATTACGTATCCATTCCACAATGCTCATTGTGCCAACGTACAAAAATAAAACACTTCGGACAAGAGCGGAATATAATTTTTAAGGCGCACCATGATAATTGATATCACTGTTTCGAAGCCTGCAGCATTACTGAAAGCGGACTTTTCAGACTGCCGAGCTTCAAAATGTACTAACCGGTTGTATGCGAAACTAAGAAATGTGCACTGAACTTTGCTACAAACATTCCACCAATAAAATTATATGGTCACCGCTCTAATGTCCCATAGTAAAACTGGTTAGATGGGAATCTTGCACGTTAGTTCAATGCCAGGCTGGTTGAGGTGATGTGGCATTTGAGGCGCGCTTCAAGGTCATCCTTATAGATCCATCCCTTACTTCTAAGCCTCTAACGCACAAAACGGGTCAAGGTAGGCGGCGATCTTAAGAAATGTTGCGACAGGAAGGATTTTAAAAAATGCGTTTATAATTTTTGTAAAATCCAATTTGGATATTACATTTAACATATAAAATACTAAAAGTAAAAAAAAAAAAAAAATCGAAGTTTCTTGTACAGCTGTATTCTTTCCGAAATATTACGTGGGGACGGGAAACATTTAGTGTGTCTGAAGTACCACGTCTTAATTTCGATAGGTTTTTTTAAAGTGTGTTACTTGATTAATCATGCACGCACACTGTAAAGACCCGTATTGTACTCCTTCGTAGCAATCACGACATGCTGACTACAATGTGTACAATAGGGCCTATATTAGTTTGGCATAAACTTACAAGCTATTACTATAAAATTTTACCCAGCAATGTGTGAAGTACATTCAGTAAGAAAAGTGAATGATTGGACGAGAATGTACGTACAAATGTTTTAAAGGCTTTCATAATAAGTAGAGATAATTGTATATTGCGAAAATATTTTGTGCCAACATACGCTTGAAAACGTTACAGTTTCTTGCAACATATATGATTCGGTGATATACGTCCGACACAACGTAGCTGTCTGCAGACCAGTAACAAGCATCAAGTATTACAATATCGGGATGCTTATTGGCTCAGTCAAATAAGGTAACAGCTCCAAGTACAAGCTAAAGCCAGTAATCTTCTGGTAAGTTGAACGTGTGTTGAAATTCAGCAAACAGTCAAGCTTTCCCGCGATAAACCATCATCTCTAATAAAATGTTTTTATGGTAATTACCGCCTCCCCCCCTTCCATGAAACTCGTAGCTGGATCCCGTGTTTGTTTAGGCAGTCATGCTCCATTAGCTGCAGGTAGACGGGGTTCTCAAGAGTCGCGACACGGAGACGTGTTCATCCCATGGAGGTATTAGTCTGTGGAGTGGCATCTGCCGTACATTTCATTGGTAATAGTGTGAAGCCGATCATTTTCAAACATTTTCGCAGGACGTTATTTTTCATGAGTCGCCATAGTTTGGGTGGCAAAACAATAGCAGAAAGCAATGTAATTATGTAATTTTTTTTACAAAAATTCGCGCAAATTCTCTATTTGAAACGTACACAACAGTTTACAATTGCTTCAGAAATATATATATATATATATAAACCGAATTAGCTCTCGCTGTGTGTATGTACTTTATAAACTTGATAACTTTAAATAAAAATTTCTTACCTGTACAAAGAAAATCCTCCGCAACAAAAAAAAAACTTAAACATTTTCATTTAGCTCAATGCTATGTTTACATGTTTTTGCCACCACTAGCTCTATCCCTGTCTTGAAACGTCGTCTGTTGGCTGGCTTCAAATTTGCTCAAAGGCTTCCACTCCATAGACTAATACCTCCATGGTTCATCCTCCTCTCGCATGCCATCTGGCGGGATTGCTCGCAACTGACCTGCGCTACTGTGGTCGGCAAATGCTGCCACCTGTGTCACTGTCAGTTGCGCCGTGTCCGGGACCTTGCAAGTAGCACGACCGTTAACATTCGCTTCTGTCGCGCCTACTCTTCTCTCTCTCTCTGTCGCACGCTGCACGTTCTATTAGACCGCTCTGTCTGCTTCAAGGCCAAGCAGGGAACAGCGTGTTGTGATTGCTCGATTGTGAAACATTTGGTATTGCATATTTATGCTTTCACTGTTGAACACGTAGACATCCCTTCTGTAACATTGTCACCCAATAATAAAATATTTCTTACAACTAAAGACCCGGAAATTTCACGGATTCGATTGTGGAGAAATTAGATTTCAGTCTCCTGTACAAGGGGGTTTCCAACCTTTCCAGATTTACTATAAGATACATTTCCGGTAACTCGACGTCTTGTTATGTGTTCAAGAGAAACTATAATTGATAGCAAATCCATTTTAATACCACCTAAAATGTCACACATAATTCACACTGGGTAACGATGTTTTAGGCTACAAGGTACTTATATATAATACGGAAATATTAAATAATTTTTAAACAAAACAAAAAGTATTTTATTTCGTGATTTTGTTTAGGAGACATTGTAGCCTACAGCATCATTATTCAGTGTTAATTATTTCAGTTTGGTAAGTCTGATTGTTTTAGTATCGTTCTTAAAACTGTGACATGCAAATTTCGACTCTGACAAGTGGTTATGCAAAAACTTTGATCGAGAAAAATGTAATAAGAGCTAAATTTAGTCACAATATATGTCTGAAAAAAAAAGAAGAAAAAAAAAACATCGGGAACAAATATAAAACTAAACAAAATAAAAAAAATGACAAAATTTGCTGTCAGCATGTATGAAAGGCAAAATGTCGAGCGAACGACTGGAATACAATCGTCAATGAAATCTGGACTACTCATTACAACTCGATGGGAGTATTTGCCGAGTAGATAGTAGGTGGTAGCATAATTAGCTTTCGAGTAAAAAATTTTAAACATTTTTTTTAATTTTAAACTTGAAAACAAATCATACTACTGACTTGTGCTGTGTAAATAGACGTCCGCTAATAAAATATCTACTCGACGAAATAGTGTCCCATCGAAATGCGATGAGTAGTTCAGATTTTATTGACAATCGAGTGTTCCAGTTCATAGCTCAACATCGTAGCTTTCAGTATCCTGTAAGATATAACATTTGTTTTATTGAACAAAAATTCAGTTAAAAGTAACGTCTGTAAGTTAGATAGTAGTTGGTTATACTAATTTCGCGATCGCGAGCAGCGTCGTTAGATCAGTGTATCCGGGACCTCAGTTTCTAGATGCGTCACAGAAACGTTGCGCCTGAAGGGCAGGCCACCGGATGTACACATCTGCGTTGCTTGTTGCGCATGCCCGCTGGCTTCGAGGCCTGACTGTGTGTATTGTTTGTGGTAATGTGCGCAGGCTTGAAGCGACCTCTTTCGTCCTATAAACATCACTATGGTGTCAATGCTAAACCTGACGTAACCTTTTCTTCAATATTATCAGCAGCATTCATAACACGACGTACTGATGTGTTCTGTAGGGGCCGACGAATTCCGGGTTATTGTCTGGCAGCCTGAGCTCTTCCGCGATTGTAATCGAACCGGAAATGACGTAGTTTAACTATAATCAGCCACTTAATCCACATATTGCGCTAGTGTGTGTATAAAGACCGCGTGGTTTAGTTTGTCAATGTGTATTAATATTGTGTATAGTATTGGCTGTTAATGTTGTCCAATAATGTTATAATACTAAGCACCAATAGGGAGCCATGATTTTCGCTAAAAAGCCTTTTACCACAGTTTGTTTCGGTATTTTACGTACACGTCTGCAGTTATGTTTCATGTTTGATGATATATTCGGAATAAAGTGAGCACTCCAAAAAAAGCTCTTAAATTTCTATTTTCAGCCAATTCGTATCTTTCCGCGTGTAACGGCTCACGACGGGAAATGTCTTAACCTCTCTGGACACGTTACTTAATGTTTGCGCATGTAAGATGAACTGTGCAGTCGGTAGGAATCTTTATAGTTTGATAAATAAATCTTTATTAATTATGCTAAATACAAGTATGTGTAAGTCAGTTGATTTTATTTTAGTATTGTTGTATTTAAGTTGAAAAATTCGCAGAACTATATTCGCCAAATCGCTGCCAACCATGCAAGCAGTAAGGGAACTATTGTTATGTTGAGCGATATTCAGTAACGGCTAGTGATACTTTTCAAAGGTTGAATTTTATGTGCTCACTTTATCCCGTACGACCTGTAGGATTGTTTTTAACTGTCAATGTCTTGGGTTCTACACGCTTATCACTGTCGTGTGGTGTCGCAGTACCTTTTTTTTTATTGGTGCGGTCAAATGAGGGACGTCTCAGAACAAATACACGCTGCCAATAACCATGAAGCACAGCTACAGAGTGCACGTACGGTCTTGAAACAAGCTGGTGGAAAATTATATTCGTGAATATCAGTTGTCCCTAGCAGAATTTGACAAACACGGTTTTATTCTAGTACAGATTTTTTTCCCAACTTCATAGAAATTCGTTGTTATTGAAAGGTCTCGCAGTATGTGACCAACTTAAATGTACAATCGAAGGAAACGTATTTAATAGCTTATGTAATGATGGAGATAGTTTCGTCGGCATGATATTTGATTAGCAGAGCCCATCATTTCAGAAATTATACTTTTCATACAGAAATTTTCTTAAATTAACGGAAATTAAATTTTAATAAACATGTAAAAATATTGTCTTAAAATGTCTAAAGTAGTATTTCTGAAATTCTGTAATACCGTATTCTAGGTCTTAGCAAAATTTTGAAGTTAACTGCCAGAACGAAGCCTTCGAAAAAAGAAATTGATAATTAATTAAAATTCTATTATTTTTCTAGGTTGGGCTTTACGACTAAATTATATTACTATGTAGAATTGACATGCGACGTTAGGTTATGTGTTTCTTAAATGTATTATTTTTAGCAATTGTGAAAAATTTTGTATTTGATATCAATTCACTGCGTTTACTTTTCCCATACTTGTAGCCCACGTACACGTTTAATATATCTGCTTGACAAAATAATACATTAGTTTGCTAAGTTCAGATTCTGTTCTTGACCTTTCCATACCTGTTCAGTTTGACAGCTGAGGTTTTGCATCGTCACATGTGTGCATTTTATGTATACGATCTCTGACGAATAGAAATACCGGATACTGCAGTAAGGTCTGTTCGCGGTCGTGTACTATTGAAATCAACTTCACAGAATTTATCTTTCAAGTATTTGGTATTTTTAGCCGTCTGATTGTCTGGCACTCTTCCTGTAAGGTTGGCAGCAGATAGAATATATTTTTTCTGAACGTGTGGCAGTGTCCCGCCAACCACGAAGGAGATAAAAGACGGTGCATGCGTTTCTTCCGTTATTGAGCAAAGTGCACAACAATATAGCTTATCGACTGTGAAATACGGTATAAGCTAAGCAAATTCGTTACGTATTTGTAATGGGTACTGGTCAACATGTCTGCATTATCTCTGATGGTTTTCGTCGTGTAAATAGTCTGTATCCATAGTTTTTGCACGATGACATTTCCAAATCAAAACTTTATGCTTTTGTAATTTACCCATAATGCGAACTATCTAACGGAAATTTTATAATGAACACCGTAAAGACATGCCATTAAGTACGAATTGAAATCTCTTATATAAAACTTGTAAATGGTTTTTGTGTATGTTTTAACGTGAAGAGTTTTCATATATATATATATATATGCTCCATACGTAGGGCACATCATGTCTCCCCTCACCAGCGCTAAAAACTTAGATGTTAAGTGCTGATAAGTATCTTCACTCATTCACTTCATAGTCTGTCTCATTTTATGGCATCCCTCATTCATCTCTGACCTTGTATGTTGGGCTGTCACCCCATCTCGCAATCAGAAGCATAGTTAAAACTATACTAGGACAATCCTTGTAGCGGTATGCAGTCTCCTAATCGCGATATTTTACATTTAAAAAAAATTCGCGTTAGAAAATTTTCATAAATAATTTTGTTTGAAATATATTTATTTAAAATCGGTGTACGTATTGAGAAGTAATTTATTTGATCATGGTTCCCCATTTAAAATCAGTGTCTGCATGTTTGGTTGGTTGTGACTTGAAAAGGGCTCAGTTTACTGTGACAAATGTGCACGTAGTTGAGATGGTAAGCGCAGGTTGGTGGAGAGTACAGAAGGTAGGTGATGGTTGTTGTTGCAGACCTGCAGTTCCCCATAGACGTGGGCGGGGTGCAGAAGGACCACCCCTTCCTAGACCCTGACTCCCTGCAGTCGCTGTTTCGTCGTCTGCACGCGCTCAACCGCTGCGCCAACATGAAGGTCGACAGCGTGCCCAAGAACAAGGTTCGTCACACTACATATAGTCTGTCACATTTAACATTTCCATTTTTCGACAGTTGTGTTCACATTCCTTTTTATAGCTGTTGCCTTGGAATAAGCAGTGTTTTCCTCTGCCACAAGTGGTTTCTGCACAAACACACTCAGCTGGTTCTCAGACTGTGCAGTGCATCAAAATGAAAAATATTTTCCTATAGAAGTTTGTACACATGATAGTCGTCAGATCTGTCAAAAAATGGAATTCTTACGAGAGACAGGCTACACAGAACATTTTGTGAAGGGGGCGAAGATGGCTTACGTCCTCTCCCCTCCCGCTATTTTCTATTTCCGAATTTTATAGAAAGACAAGTAACATATTGAGTAAAATAAACAGCTAATACTGCTGTAATGTTAATTTCGTTTTAGTCATTTTGGAATTGAGTTTTTTCAATGTAGAAACCTGTACTACTGGATTGTGTAATTGAATTAAACTCGTCATTTAAATTTAATTTGCAGGATTTGGCATACACGTAAACATTATAAATACGCCCTACAACAAGCCACTCTTACTTTACGTTACAAAATAACGTTTAATGACTTTTTCTCTCAGCCAATAATTGAGTACACTTCTATTAACTGAATTAACTTCTTATAAGCGGATATTGTTTTTGTTCTAACTTTCTTAAACAAGGCGGGACCGGACTGCCACCCCTTTGATATGCCGCCCGGGGCACATTTCCTCTCTTGTCACCCCCCCCCCCCCTTTTCCCAAACTAGATCCGGTACTGTCCGTGCCACAGCTGCAATAACTAAAACCATACCTGGCACAGCTGTAACTACACCAGTATTTCCCATAAGGCCAATCTAGGTTGTGGTCTGGAGCATAGGTGTACCCAAAGGAATGGTTTCAGCAAATCAAGTTCCCTCCAAAACGTTAAGAGTTCTTTTGCATTTGTTAAATTTTGCACTGTATACCGTATAACCTGTTGCAACGAAAAACTCTCGTAAAATCGTATTTGTGCTGTCACCATTCAAAAACGTCATACCGAGATAATTATAAATGGTTTCTGTAATATTACAGTTCAAAACGCCCCTCAGAAAACACCCATGTTCTAGAGTGCAGATTGAGTGAAATTTATTTTCATATTAAGAAAATGTTGTGACAGAGGCATTGGTTTGTATTTATTTTTTTAAACATTTCGGTCTAACATTTGTGCACAAAAATTTACAGAACATTTTTATAATTATCACAAAATCTGATGCACTAGACTAATGACTTTAATTTAAATAATCGTGATATTCTAATTTGTGTTGGGTTGAAGGACGCGGGGCATTTATGATTTTTGACATAGATAGTAAAACGTGTATAGCCTATCTGAGTCTGGCCGTAAAAACCATTGCTACCCTCGACATAATAGAACCGGATTTTTTGGTTTATTATCCAATCAGATTTCGTTTTCAAAACGGGGAAGTTTTAATTGGCGACAAATAATTATTGTTTATTAGTTCGCGTCTGTTTTTTTTTCTGAGCGTTATACATACTAGTTTATTGTACAACCCACATTTTTTTTTTTTTAAAGACGGCAACAGATTAAAGCAGTTGATTCTAATTACTCCGTTAAATTTTGAAACACGAAGTATTTATTTATTTACAAGAGCTTGACTAGCTCGATATGTGAAGTGGAAGTGTTATTGGCTATGCCTGGTTTCTCATACAGAAACGTTGAAAGTTGCCATCTCACTTATGCGATTAGTAAACTAGGCGCTGGAAATGGGCAACTATTAATATTTTACTAGCTCATAAAATTTCCACTTCTTATACTGAGTTAGTCAAACTATGGTAAAAACATAAATATTTATGCGTAATTCTGTCAAACTCAACTGCTCTCAATTGTTAGTAATTGCTGTTACTGGTATGTATATAATTATTCTGACATTTATTCATAATCACACGTTACAGTGTCCTTGAACGAAAGTGGTTATTTCTGTGGATAATATACGATGCCTGTGCGCGTGATTTGAATTTATGAACATAACTTCGCAAATAAATCTTTACGTTTGTTAAAAAAAAAAAAACCGGCACACATACTGTCAAATGTAGATACTTTGACTGCAAAGGTAACATTGACCAACTCAAAGTATATTTGTTTTGGAACCATTAAATGAAGAAATAATTACGTATAGTTACGTATGTGGCTTATATCGTGGTCGTGTTCCAAGGCATGCAATATAAGCTAATACTATAAGCTTGAACACGTGCCCTCAGTGTGCCTACCAATCACATGACAATAAACATGTGTTGTGTAGACCGAGGTATATTATTGGATAATATGTTCCTTGTCTCTTGCACGCTACTGGAAGAAGAGTGTACCTGCTCCTACAAGTATAATAGTCCCACAGACAACTCAGTGTTGAGTATAGTCACAGCTTATCACCGCATTCCTTGGAACACGACCAAGATACGCAACTCATTAAAACCTTAACTTTGATCAATTTAGATAAGCAATTAATTAAACATTTTGAATCGGTTAATATTACTCCTGCAGTCAAGTATTCTCATTTGACGGTGCGTTAAAAAAAAAGTTATTTATTATAGTCTTTTGTATAAATTATGAGAACGTTTACCTGCATTTCCGCCAACTTTATAAACGTACTGTTTTAGATGGCACAATACGTAACGTACAATATTACATTCTTTAGAAGCGTATGCATTGTAATGTTATTTTGGCGGAACAACACTCACACGAACATCATGCACCACAATAGCTCTAAACTTATTTCAAGGACGTCATGTATACGTTCTTCGGCGAAATGGGACAAAATTTGGCAGTAAATTTGGCAGTAATGCCTTTCATTACCTTAACTAAAAAACACTGTGCATGCCGGAATTGGCTTCCAGGAAATTTAATTTTCCGTTTAGTAGTGCCTCCCTGGGCATTACGATTGCGCTGTAATTAATTAAAGTTTAATTTCACTAATTCGGCGTACACAGGTGTGTTCAAACAACGGGAAAAATTGTAGCCGGCCAAGGAAGCAGTTTAGCTACTTATTTTTTACTAATTACTTCGAAGTCGCTATGTTGAAATTACGAAAGTGTAGGCTATACAGTTAATTAAATACAGGCAAGTAAAATATCAACACTATACACAGAAAAAGGCTGACCAAACTTAATAGCATTTTATAAATGTTTTGTCCAAGAAGTGAGCTAATTTTTTCATACTTAAATAAATACTTGCGCATTATTATGTTGTAATATTTCGATATTTTCTTAATGCGAAGACTACTTTCAATAATGGAAGTACAGTATGAGTTCACTAGTTCCGAAACATATTCAAAATTAACTCCTCCTCACCTATCCCTCTTCCCCCACCCTAAATTTAATGCTAGCTGTCTGGCAGGGCCAACTTGTAAGACAAAAATGTCATGGGCTACGTGATTGAAAACTGAAATTCACTCAGAGGAAATGGCTATCTGTTGTAATGACGTGTGGTCTTGTCGGAGCACAGTTTGACAGACACGTCCTTGGCGACGCTGTCAGGAAGAAACCTGTTGGCAAAAGACAGCATAATGGCGCGCTAACTGACCACGGGATACTCGAGGACACGGAAACGAAATTGCATGTGGCGGTTCCTTTGATGTGCGCTTAGCTGGTCTTATCGTCCGCGCAGGACTCTGGCAACTAACCTCGTGTTTAATTGTCCGTTGCACACTGGCCAAGAACCGCTATTGGATTGGCTAAGGCTGCATTAAGACGCAAGACTGTAGACCGTGTTTCCCCTCTCCCTATTGGCTGGTTTATACTGCGCGCGCATCGTTCTGCGCATGCCCAAGTCGTGGAAAGCGCCGTTTTTTTTACTTATTTATTGTAGCTCCCTAAACCAACAAAACCTTATAATTAGAACATTTGTTTTTTTATGTATTTTAAACTAATCTAACGTAAATTAATCTCAACTGACCTACACTAATTGCCACAGGGGATGTGACAAAGGGAGGGAAAGGGGACCTGCGTAGAGAGACAGAATATTTAGAAATACAGAAGTGAAATAGCCGGTAGCCCAGCGAACTCAGTCACACACGTCAGCAAAATGGCTTCCCTGGCCAGCAACATGTCGGAAACACCTACGGCCAATCAGCGTCAGGCAGCTGCTCTAATTGTCAGCAGCCAGGCCAATAGGAAACCTGCAGTAACATACAGGAGCCAAACAGACACGGGGCTGGCATCAACAGTCTCGGGCAGCCAATAAGCGGTGACGTTCGCCAATATCAAACGAGCCGCCACGTCATTTCGCGTCTGTATGACTATTTAATCTGTGGCAGAGACGTATTAACAAAAGTGAACAGCCAATACGGAGAGGGAGACAGCAGAAACCGCAGCCAGCATTAAGATTCCACTATACACCTAATGTACAAATTCTTGGTTTTTAAGTCGTAATATTTGTTTTATAGTGTAAATAAAAAATGTGTTTAGGTACAGCCAAATTTATGTACATGTTCTTTAACATTTTTGCTCTAAAGTTGCAGTACTTGTTAAATGCAATTCATAGACAGTGAGAGAAAAAAAATATTAGTATACAATTTTTCTCTCACTGTTTACAAACTGAATTTAACGCATGAAGCAAATTTAGTGCAAAAATGTGTATAAAAAAACTTGTACATAAATTTGGTTGTACATAAGAGGTATAGTGGAATCTTACGGCAAATTCGCTCCCTGGTGCTGATTGGCTAATCATACCAGGCCGTATTGCTGGCGCTTTCTAGAGTTCCTATAACACACAGTATCTGTCTTTGTCTCTGTATTCTGTAGCTTGATACATAATAGGGGTATATTCTGTAACTCCCACACCTGGTAAAGATGGTCACCTGAGACAGTCTTTATACTGTATTCTGTAACACTTCTCTTTACCAGAATCTCTGTACACTTGTCAACACTGTAAGATGTACTCTGAAAACCTTCACGCATCTTACTAAATCATATTTTCTTACTTTCAAATCATGTTTTGAATTACTAGTTATATTACTTAAGTATTATATAAATCCTATTTGTTCCTCTTTAGAATTCCGATTTCAAAAGTTATAACATCACCGTCTCTAGCAGGAAGATAGTGTGCTGCAGTTACAAGAGATAGCAGCACTGGTTCTATGTTAGTATATCAGGCTAAGAAGCCGCAGAGAGGCTTCGAGTGCCGGACAGAAGCCAGCAATATGGCGGAAAGTCATTCACCAATCAGCAGTTACGTCAAAAAATACCCGGCAAGTTGGGAATAAGCACACCGCCGATATGTTTCGCTTCTGTATGCCTAGGTACTCTGTGCCTCTGAGCAGGCGCCGCAGCGTCTACCGCGCATACTATTTGCTGCCGGAGCTCGAGTAGAGACGGCCCAGTAGCTCGTTTAAGAACCCAGCCAGTTAAAGAACTTGGCTAGCGAGCTAGGCCCTCTCCCCTCCCCGCGACAGCTACAAGGTTGCCAGCAGTCTTGTTTCCTGCGACGAACATGAAAGCGAACCGTGTTGCGCGCCGGGCCGGGCCGAAGGTCGCCCCGCGAATGGTCATACGGTCCCTGCGAGGAAGAGAAAAAAAAAAAAAAGCACTCGTCCATGACAGATAGATCTGTCGGCGAGTTATAATAAGTACTAATGACGATGCTACGTGACCCAGACTTGCCCTTCCGCGTTCTGACTTGAGACTAGCCACATTGCCACTCCCCCCTGCCCCTCAATCCATACTCTGGACCAGGCGGTGTTGATATGAGGTTAAGAGTTTCTGAACTTGCCAACCGGGAGGTCATAGCTTCTGCCCCAGAGTAGGCACACGTGTCTCATCAAGATTGTGTCCGAGTTTTTTGTTGAATAAGCTTATTAATTATTATAAAATTATTTTCTGGTCAGATTTTTTGACAACCACCACATGACTATGTATCTTGACTTGATTTGTAAGTTAGCTTACAAAGTCATTAATGCTTTCGATGCTTGTGGTTACTTCCAAAATCTGGTTCGGGGCGTTTGTACACTTGATATAAAGGGATAATGTTATTTTATGATAGTAGGAAAAACTTGTAACATAAGTGAATACATTTTTCAAGATTTTTACCGATTTAGAAACACTGCCTTTATTTATTTGTTTATTCCACTGTTGTTTGATAGAATAAAAAATTACACTCAAGAACATGTAATTAATTACAAAAGTTTTTTCATACCTGTTGATGAACAAGTGATTTCATGTTTTTATCCTTTGATGCTGCATTCAATTTTTAGGGAAGTAATCAACTAGCATTAATTTTTTATGCAGTCAATTTCAGCACGTTTCCATTCCTTGGAGGTATTACAGTCATTTGGGGTAACTTTGTACCATTTTGGGGTAACATTATACCAGGGATTTCCTTTTATATAATAACTTTGTGGCATTCAACCACTATGCAAAATTTAAGGTTAACAAATTTATTCATTTAGAACACAACCGTATTCTTAAATTCTGAAATACTAAATTTGAAATTAAATTAGGCTGGTGGTACAAAGATGCCCTGACCGGTACAAAGTTACCCCAAATGACTGTAATGTTGGGAACTGAATTGCTTACGTAAAAAAGACAAGCACTGTATGTTCATATAATTACAAGCATATGGCAAGAAGCTGTTTATTCAGTCATCCTTGAAACAACCTGATGTGAATGGAATGTTAACTGGTTTGGAACTATAGTAGAGTGGGTACCTATGAAATGAAGGCCTGCTGGTTTTACAATCAATCAGTAACATCTTGCAATGACACTTCTTTGCCGAGAGAAACTGATTGGTGGCCGAGCCATACATGGTTTGCCCCGTGTTATGTTGTTCTCGTGTGTGGTGACCCTGAAGGACAGTTTCTGATGCCTTGTGTAGGTGGACGACTCAGACGAGGATGACAGCTGTGCTCTGAGCGAGAACTGGACCTTCCAGCCAGAGATCCGTCGCTGGTCCAGGGTGTGCGATGTCGCCCAGCATGCTGAGAGGCTGCAGGCATTGTCTGGTGAGACACTCTGTCACTTTGCACTAGACCGCCTGTAGTAGCTTGATCTGCCGATCCAGGTTGCAATCATAGTTTATGTGAGGAATCAAAGTTAACACTAATTTCTTCTTATTTGATCAATGTTTTCAAACAAACTGTATTGATCATGATGTTTCTGGAAGAATACTGCCACGTGAGAGACATGCAAAATTCATGTTATTAATTTACCAGTACAACCCTGAACACAACTTAAAGACATCATTAGCCACCGAGCCTTATATAGTGTAATTTGTTTGTTTGACTGCTGTGCATGCAGTTTGTCATTAACCACACAATTATTTAATTATTTGCCAAAAGTGTTCCCCACTGCAATCCACGACATTGTATGTGTCAAGGGAGCGAACAACAGCTTATAATCTAGTCTGCAGTTAGAAAAAAACATGAAATTTGCAGATCTATATGAAATACTGTCCTTTGACATTTGTAATATAAAATGTAAAACTTACAGTCCAAAATAATTACGAGTGAATAATTTTTTTTCTTTGAAAAAATCCTTTTTGCTTGAAAGAGTTATCTGTAAAATTTATCAACTGAAAAGCATTTTTTTAAAAACATTATTTCGTATTTAAACTTGATGGCACCAAGTTTGGAAGGCAGAGCCCATAAGACTCTTGTTGTGTGATTGTTCCAGCTGCTTGTAACTGTGTCTGCTGAATAAACAGCCACAGTAGCTAAACCCACTCACTTCCTACACCTGTACTTAATGTCGTCTGATATTCAGATTGTTACCCCTTTGTGCCCGCGGACACTTGGGTGTCACTCACATCTTAAAACACCCCTCATAAATTGAAGCCCTCTTAGGAGTTAATAGCAAGACTTTGTGTTTGCGTGTATGCTCGTACCTCTGTAAATAACTGTTCTGGGAATGAAGTTTTCTACCAAGAAAGATAATTAATTAGACTGTGACTCTCAGTTCCCTTAACGTAATTGAGAAAAGTAAATTTTAGCATTTGTAAGTCAGTTATTTGACTTTGGACATGTCCAAAACTAATTAGCATGCTATTGGATAATGAGAACATTCGAAATTATAAAGTGTACAGGCTCTAAGGCAAAAACACTTGTTTCATCATTTCAAAGCGAAAGGCCCTCAACTAGTGACTATCTTACCCATGAATTCTTTTCTTCAGAATTTCTCATTTTTGCATAGCTTCCTGATTAATAATTGAAAAGAATTTTCAACTTGTTGGTATGCACATGTAACTCAAAACTTTTTAGTTTTCTCGGTTAATAAGCATTACAGTATTTACTTCAGTCTTTTTATAAACATTTAACAGTGTTGTACTGTAATGATCAAGTAATTAACTATACACAGTTTATTTAAATGCTTCTTCTAAATAAACTTTATCTTCAGGTGTGTCTTGACCTACTAGCAAGTTTGTCATTCCTTTTGTAAGCTGTTAGTACTGCTACACAGCTGTCATATAAACCATATAGAAAATGTCAGGAGGGCAACAACGTGTCCTTCAAGCGAGCATGTGTGAACAGTTTGTGATTTCCCTGCAGCAGGAGGCATGGTACAGGAAAAGTCTGATGAGGAGGCGCGCCCCGCAAAGGTGCGAGAAGATGATGGGGAAGACGAGGATGAGGAGGAAGAAGACTATGATCCTGATGAGATCCCAGTGATTTCCAGCATGCGTTATGGCAGCCTCCCACCATGCACCGCCAACCCAGGAGACCCTGACCTTGTCAGGTCTGTATATGCTGCCGGCAGCACAGACTGAACTTACTGCAAGTTGTCAGTTCACGTACTTTACAATATATCATGTTGATTTCATGTGAGCTCAAATATTTAAGGGATTTATAACAAATTAAAAAAATATATATGTATAGTGTACAGCCTGGGATAAAATATGCCAGCTATTATTTTTATTTTGAAAAGCTTTTTTCTTTGCGACAGTTGTGTACCAACAGAATTTTAATTATTCAACTGACAATTTGAAATTAGTTTCATTAGCTCAATATAAATTTTAAATGTTATTTGTGTTGTAAATTTTGCATTTACTCTTACAATTACGCTCAGAAGTATTTAAAGAAATTTGAGATGTATGCATGTACTCTACATACAGGTTCCAAAAGTACAGGCAATTGAAATTGAAGAGTTGAAATTAAAAAGGGACTAAGTGCCAGAATCCAAATTTTTATGATTACTCCATCAAAATGGCATGTATGCCATACCATACGATTTTCAAAAGAGATGTAAGGCAATACCATTATTGTTGTAGGATTTCCATCAAAATATAATAAGTGCCATGGCTTGTGATATTCAAGAGAGTGTAAAAGCCGTGTGTAATGATATCAAATGTAAATATTGTAAGTGTCGTGGGTAATGATGTTCAAAAGGGAACAAGTGCCATGGCTAGTGATATTCAAGAGAGTATAAGTGCGGTGGTTATAGCACTTAGATCTTTCTGCTTACAGAATTATGAATGTCTGTATACGTTTGATGTTTTAATAGCCAACAGTGTCAGCATGATATACTCTTATAATTTAACTATGCTATTCCGAATAAATATGAGAGTATGTGTTTTCTACGTTTTTCTGCTTTTCCTCGGAAGTAGGTTTTGGCACTTAGTCCATTTTAAATTTCAACTCTCCAATTGATGAATGTTATAATGTTATCAAAGAAAAATAAGTGCAGACACATCAGCAGTTGCATATGCCAGATAAGTTCAGATGCAGTGTTGTTAGAGAGCACGCAACTATGGATTCATAGCAATTTACAATGTTGTTGTTGATCGAGCAAGTTTATCTCATTATTTTCACAAATCTACACGTAAGCAAACATACTTTATGTTTTATGATGATTCGGTAGTTGTAGTATGGCCAGATGAGCAGGGTATGTTAACTGAAAGAATATTTTTTGAAAGTTATTATTAACTTTCAAGTCGGCTACAAATTCCCTGTCCTTAGCGTGCACCAATCATATATTAATGTCGACTAATGCAGCAGTCCCAGTGAAACTTGGCAAATATGCAGTGAAGTCAAAGAATACAGTGTACAAGTTGTTGTTATTAAAGTTAGTTTTCCATTAAAAAACATTGATAAGAACGTGTTACATTACAGGTTCAGGCGCACTGGAAGTGAACGACTGCGAGATGGTGCGAAGGCTTTGCTGAGGCGTATGGAGAGCCTCAAGTCCCGGAGGAGGAGACGGCAGAACAGGGAGGGTGTAGTCATCAGCGGACCACAGGTTAGTCGTAGATTGTATGTCAGCATTACGTTACAGTTCTCGGAGTCTATTTCATGTAACGCAGCTGTATTAATAACTTTATGTTTAAAAAAAACCACTTACTGTACTGTAGAGACAGCCAGTGTCATAGGATGGATGCAGCACTTTTTGTGGTATGAATATGTGCCTCTTTGGTTAGGAAAGAAGTTGTACAGTCGTATATTCTCACTATTTTTAAGTTAGTCACAACTGCTGTTTAAATATGAGAACTGTAATTTTTTATTTTGAACTGGTAAAAACATGGTTGTACAGGAGATGATTTATTTATATAGTTGCTAGTATTTTTTTTGCCAATAGTAAAAAAAAGTAGTTTCTTTATGAGGTTATCTGGCAAGGGTCAGTGGTATTAGATGTACAGTCACACATGTTAAGTGTTTTGTGAAGTAGAATAGTTTAAAGAAATAATTTATGACTCACTCATAACATATTATATATATATATATATATATATATATATATATATATATATATATATATATATATATATATAAACAATTAAGCTGCTGACAATCACAAACAAAAAATGCCACAGCTTATGATTATGTGATCAGAAAAAAGAATGTTACCAGGCTGAATAATTACATTTACATCACCAGGATAAGGACCAAGTGAGTTGTTCCAAAAAAAACCTGTGTAAAGAGTACAGTAATGCTGCCTTGCTTACAGTAGTTTTTTAATTGCACCAATTATATTTTGATACAGTAATTTACCTAACGTTACAGTGATTTAATGTCATTTCATACAGCAAAATGCCTGCCACTAACTTTTTTATTAAATGTCGTCCAACTTGCACACTTCTTTACAGTAATTCTCACAATATACAGTAATACATACAATACATACCATAGAAAAGAATATCTTAAAGAAAAAGGGAATTTAAATGATAATTGACTTTAAACACTTTGAAATGTGGGTATATATGTATGTATATGTGTGTGCATAAAAATATATACCAGATACTATTACATTATGAACAAAAAATTAGTAGGTGCAGTAGGACAACATTAAATGTTATCATCTTGAAAACTTTACCCAACATTAAGCAAGGACTTCAGTAGGCAAATGATTTGGTGGTCAATATACTTTGGAATCTTTACATTTCGCCCCCATCCTGTCTACTTAACAGTGTACTGTGTTGGTCAGGTACTGGACGTGATGACGATGCAGCAGCGCATGAAGGAGTTGAACTGCGTGGATGTCTCCCCTACTTCCCCCGTGCCCCCGACAGGGCTCCCCACTGGTGACGATAGCTCGAGCTACTGCTCGGATGCCAGCTGCACTGCAGCATCGCCTGCCCCCGTGCACAGCTGGACCCGCTCAAAGCCCACGCGCAGCCGTAGGAGCGTGCACGGCCGCAAGCGCCCCACCGATGTGGGAGCGCTGTCGGACTCAGAGTGCCAGCCCACCAGCTGGCGGCATCAGTATTTCAAGGACGCTAACAGCAACCATACCAAGGTTTGATTTGTGTTAAATTTTCCCTGCCAGGTTTGTGTAATAGTCAGAAATATACATACTCCATCTTGGGTTTACTGCTTTATCAATAGTTTTAACATTTAATTAAAAAAAGTTTTTTATGGGTATATGACATAGAAACCTGGTTAATCAATAGCATGAAGTTAATTGGAACTAGAAGAGATCTCCATTCAGGACAAACACTGATATTTATCATAGTTGTTCAATTTAGAACTATTATTACAATTAATTCTATATTAAATTACTGGCCACTCTCCATTACGAGTAAAACATTATGAGGAAGAGTAGAAGCATTAATTAACAAGTCAGTTTCTCTGCAATACATCCTTAGACATCTTTCCACTTATATATTTAATATAACCAACATGTAACATCACTAAGCTAAGACCTGGAATGATAACATTTGGCTGATACTATGAATTGTAACTTTCAGTGGTGGAAGGGGTGGGGTAGGACGGGGGAAGGAAGTAAGTTTAATGGTTTCACTTTTGTTAGAAGATATCAGTGTTTATTAAACTTGAAAGTGCAGAAATAATGCATTAAAAAAAAGAAGGCAATATGAAAAGTTTTGTAAATGTGATACTGTACACATGCCAATAATATTTTAAAACTGCTACAGTTGTTGTTCATTGTGACTTTTACCCATGGCAGGTGCTGCAGTTTGTAGATGGAAGCAGCAGGGGACCACAAGACCAAGACCCTGCAAGGAGGTCGTCTGGGGGCGGCAAGCCCTTGTTGTCTGGCCGTGGTGGGAGTCTCAACCTGGGGAAGGAAAGTCAACGATATCGGGACAAGCTGCAGCACAGTCTTAGGAAAGGTACACAGCCTTATAAAGCATTCATGCAGCATGGATCATTAATAATTTCTTGTTTGTTGAAGGTCGACTTAATATTTAAAATTTCTGTGTTATAGTTTTAACTTTTGTAAAGTACCTACTGTATATGTGTAGTTGGCAAAACTTCATATTTAAACATATACCCATGTAAAATGGTAACATATACATACTGTAACTACAAAATAATATATTGAAGAACATAACTGAACGTAAATAATTAAATTTTAGGGAGTTATATAATTCTACAGTGATTTTTAATTTTGTGAACAATACTACATACTATATTTACTTCAATCTAAACCATATTTTACTATGCTTTTTCTTAAATTTTGGTAAAATGCATAATTTTGTTTTCTTAAAACCTTTTCTAAAACATTATGCTGTAATGATATTGCCACCTTTCTTGCAGTGCCATATATGTGATCCTATGTTCCGAAGTGCATCCCCACTGCCCTATTTCTGTTATTTTCAGTGAAAATATTGGTTAACGTATTGCACACGTTTCTGCCATTGTAGGTTGACGTGAAAGATTGAACGTCTGAACCTAATTTAGTCTACCGGTATATTGTAATTACATTATTTTTCTGTTAATAAACAGAAACAAATGAATTTGTCAACCTCTATTCATACACTAAAAAAAAAAAAAAAATTGCTTAGTCAACCAATTATGTTTTCTTGATACGAGCAAACTGGAGAAGCATTAAGCTGTTATAGCATATGCCAGGTGGCTTGCTGGTTCTGATGACATGGTCACGGTGATTAACTGTGCTGCAAATTTTAGATTGTTTTTATGAAATTATCTTGATATTTAAAGAATGCATTTAACTTTATGGAGCATTAATGTTTAACATGTTTAACTACAAAATTACAAAGACATGATTGTGACATGTAGAGCATAACACTACTAATAATGTGAAGAAGGGAATAACTTTCTCCAGGGTCCACTTTCTTGGTCAACTTACAGGTTAGATAATGCATTTCACAAAAAAATTACTTTAAAGTTAAATAATTTTGCCTTGATTTATTAAAGTAAAGATTGTGTACACTGTAAAACAGTTGGATAATGACAAATGGTACAAGAATTAAGGCAATTTGCACTTTTTTAATCCATAAAATTCATGGTACTTTTCAAAGTTGCATCCAATTTTTTAAAAATATTTTAGTAAAAAAAAAAAAAAAAATCTGCAGTGTAGATTAGAGTAAATACGGCATTTCCTTGTATCAGTACCTGCCTCAAACATTTTCAGGAGATATTTTTTCAAACAAAATAATCAAGGTTTTACTAAATAAACAGTTTTTGCTGATTTTTATCTATTTTGTGGCCTAAATTAAATGTTTGCATGTGGTGGTGTATCAACATGTATTTTTGGATTGTAAGTTTTTATCACTATTTACCATAATATTGTTTCCAATCATTAAACAGTAGAACTATGCCAGATGTCAGGTTCACTGATTATTTATGATTTAAAGGTCAGTTACGACTTATATAATTTGATTCTTTTATCTCGAGACAGTTCAGTTTTTAATTTGAAGTTTTTGTTAATTGCTGCTGTTGGCAGATGTGACAGTGTACCGGGAGAAGTCTGCATCCCCGGACCATGCGAGTAGTCAAGACTCCAGTAGTACCTTAGCATCGCAGCCAGACAGCGATCACGACGAAGTTGATGTGACCCCTCGACACAAGTAAGCCATCTTAACACAAAAGTACTGTGCATCACAATAAGAGGTTTTAATGATTTTTTACAGGTGATATACAAACACAGATAATGCCACTATTTCATAAAAAATAATTACTGTACTTTTCTTTTAACATAATATTTTGCAGTTATATAAAATATTCACGGAGCCCTATAATTTTGTTCATATTTTATATTATTCTTTGTTAGAAGTTTGTTGTAAACATCGTAGGCTACGGTACTAAACCCGACCAATTAAAGAGTGAGAAAACTACAAGAAAGAGATGAAGCTGTCTCAAAAAAGAGCCCCAAAATATGTAAATTTGGTAATAAATACGTACTAACAGGTGGTGCAGGATACAGGCACTGTTGAAATAATTATTTGTAAAAAAAGGAATACTACTGTCCATTACTGCATGTAATTCCACTTTAACAGTGATTGTGTGTGTGCGTGATTGAGTGAGTGCGTGCGTGCGCACGTGTAGTTTGTAGTATGCCTACTTCACATATTACATGCTAGACGTTTGGCCATTACTCACAGATGTTTTTAAGACATGATTTATAGGGAAAGACAAAGGCTGCTAGGCAACTAATAACATATTCAAATTAGAGAAACGTGAGTACTCACATGGTACCGTGGTGCTTGATAGTGACATAGAACAGAAGGATGATGCACATTTTGTGCGGAAGTGCGTTTCGCCACAAAGGTGGCTTCCTCTGACGAAGAGTAGCCTGGTCTACTCTTAGCCCGAGGAAGCCACTTTTGTGGCATAACGTAGTGAAACACAACACGGTACCATGTGAGTACTCATGTTTTTAAGACACTTGCCGCTGTTTGTCACTGCTACAATATTACTACTTCATTTTAATGAAAGTAACTCTAATAGTCATTTTGCATGCAATATTGTTGACATTTAACTATGAATGATGTGCATAGAAGTTACTTAGCAAATATTTATATTGACTTGTCATTAACAATAGTTGTTATTGATTACTTATGTACTTAAAGAATAGATATTGAGAAAAATTTTTTTTAAATAAATGGAATATAATCATAAACATTGTACAAGCCTATGTAAGTAAAAACATGTGACAATAGTTATACTATTTTCATATAGCGGAAAGATACAAACCGGCTGAAGATAGAAATTAAACAGTGAGTCAGATGTGCTCATTATTCCAAACTGCCTATAAAAGACAGACTGCGGTAAAAACAGTTGTACAGTACAGATGCGAGGTGAAAGGAAGAAACCTCCTGTAATATTTATTTAGGTAAATCAACGTTGCTGTTGTAAACAGCCCAACAAACCTGCCCTAGAGGTGTTGGTTAATTTGCACCATTAGTAGGGTTGTTTCATTGCTACCCTAGGGTGGAGAGGGGCAAGATGGAGTGAGAGTGCAAGACATTATTTGTCGAGATATTATTTGCAAATGTTTTTAAGACATGCACCGTTGTTTGCCACTACAAAAAGTAGTCTATATTTAAACAAGCTAAACTTTGTAATAGACATTTTCCATGTTGAATTCTTGATATTTTTTCTATGAACCATGTACCAGTTATTTGGGAGGAATCACGAAGGAAGTGTTGGGCATGTATTTAAAAGGTAATATGTAGAAAGATGTCTTATGTAGGTATTTATAACCTACCATGAACTATAGCTGTTATTGATCACTTGTGTGTTTAATGCGAGACATTTTTCGTAGCAGTGTAATGTAGACATACCATTTTACAGACCATGGAAACTAAAGCACTTGGCAATATTTATGTCTTCATGCAGGGGAATGATACAAAAACTGACTTAAAATAGAAATTTAGCAAGTTTATTTGAATGCTCACATTATCCTGAACCATTTATAACCACCAAATCAAACATGGGTTAATTTATATATTTTTTGCATCTTGTAATTCCAGTCATCTTTAGGTTGTCTGTTGCACCTTAAACATACAGTGATCTCTCAGTTTAAAGTCTTCCAGTTTAACGAATCTTTCACTGCAACAACTATATTTTTTGTGGTCCCATCTGAAGTCCCAACATGCATTTACCATTCAGTTTAAAAATGACTTCAATTTAAGAGGACAATTTTGTTCAGTCCCTTGAGAATCGTTAAACCGAGAGATTACTGTACAATTTTATATAAAAATTAAAACTGTAAATCCTGGAAATTTTACCAGTCTAAAAAGCATAACATCAATCAACAGCTAAACCTCAAATCTAAGAAGGCAGCAATTCTACAAACAATATTTTTATAGTATTAATTCATACTTAAAGCATATTATCTGTAGTATCATGGCCTAAATTAGTACATGTAATTGGAAGTTCACTGTTGTATTAAAATGCCACAGTGATTTACACTGACAAAGTAAATTAGGTTACATGTTACGGTGGAATTGTCTGCTAAGTGGGTGAACATTGCCTGTACAGGGCGGTGGTCGTGCGATGGCACAGCTTCCAGCGGGGCTCGTCGCGGCCCGACTCGCTGCTAGTTCGGCAGGACAGTGGCGGAGGAGGCGGAGGGGAAGTGGGTGGCAACCCTGCCATCAGCTCGTTGTCCTGCGGGCAGCTGCTTGTATTGCGCAAGCTGGCCCTCCTCAAGCTGACAGCGTGCATGGAGAGGTACTGCCCCACCCACCGCACTGGCTGGAACTGGGAGCTGCCAAAGTTCATCCGCAAGATCAAGGCCCCAGACTATAAAGGTGAAAAATTGCATGCCTTCCTGTATTATTATTTTTCAGTATTCACTGTTTTAGTATGAATATATGAAATTCGGATGAAGGTAAAGGAAGAAGAATGGTGGGGATACAGAAAAAAATGGCTGCATTCCACTGTGCAGACCCTTTTGAGGGCTGGAAATAGCAATAGATGATGATGACCTATGTCAAATATGTAACATTTAGATCAGTGGTGTTCAACCTTTACAGTCTAAAGGGTCAATTGTTTCCTAAGAAACGTATTGCAGACTTCAATTTTATGACATCATAATCTAATAAATACAGTACAATTTGTTTCTTATATAAATCCACGTTCAAATACCTTTATGTCTGAATACTTTCTGATGTCATATCTGTCCCAGATATAATTTTCATATGGGAATTGGTGTCTGTGATACAAATTACCCGAGGCCAGAAATTTATTTATGGTAAAAATTATGTATTTGAAAGTTTCTTTATTGTTCAACATGGATCACAAGTTATTTCTTCTCTCTTCTCGACTGTAACACCACCCCTTGACCATTGTTCTTAATGGTAGATGAAAATAGTGTTGTCTTCATTATTATTATTATACATGTAGCAGGGACCACGTACTATTTTATATTATGTGATGTGGAAACTGGGGTGAGAAAGGCTAAGCCAAAATTATGATGGAAAAATTATAAATACTGTGGGTTAACAAAATAAATTTAATAAACAAAATTACTATATTTAAAACATTTTATTTCATGGATATAGGTTCTGTTCCAATGTGCTGATTGATATCTCTCTGTGAATACAAGTACCTAATGGTGGCAATTATCATTGCAGACAAGACAGTGTTTGGAGTGCCGTTGCTCCTGTCACTGCAGCGGGATGGCCAGGCACTGCCCCGGTGCATTCAGGCAGCCCTGCGGTGGCTGCGGGTCAATGCCCTCGACCAGGTGGGGCTGTTCCGCAAGTCTGGGGTGCGCTCTCGCATCCAGAAGCTAAAGGTGGTGGCCGAGAGCCAGGATGATGGGCAGGACATCAGCTACGAGGGTCAGCAGGCCTACGACGTGGCTGACATGGTCAAACAGTATTTCCGCGAGCTGCCCGAGGCGCTGCTCACCAACAAGTTGTCCGAGACCTTCATCGCCATCTTCCAGCGTGAGTACTTACCATCTTTACCCATTTAACAGATGAGCAGATAATCTTGGGCTGTCTGCATTAGCCATAGCAATTGCAGTCCATTGGAGTTCTTTCTTTAGTTACTGTTTCATGGTTTGTGTGGCTAATTTGAACTACATAGTACTTTTACTGTGTGTATTTACAATGCCTTTCAGGTACTTTTTTTACCTATGTTTTTGTGTACTACATGCTAACGCTATTATTTTTATGCATATGTTCGCAATATAAATACTGTTTCATATGGTTAAACCTTTTTACTGATTTTAAAGGACTGGAAAATTGTTGTCAAATGCAAGAAAATTTACGAACACAAAAGTTTTTTTGGACATACGCCATTGCGGGGCAAATGTCCAAAAAACTTTTATGTTAATAATGCAAACACATTGCAAGAATCATTCAAAGATCACCAGACAATTTAGATATTGAGAAAAATTTAATTTTGTTAGTTAATTATGATACTAATTAAAAAACTGTTTGCAAGTTACAAAAAGCAATTAAATAACTTAAATACTGTACTATATTTTCAGAGCTGTAAAAACATCAGACAACTTTTTTTAAAATAACTGCTAAGTGAATACTTTTGCTTAAGACAGCTAGTTGATAAATTTCATATGCACAATACGATAAAATATACAGTAAAGGAACACATGCACTGCGTACCTTTTTAACAGTGAACAAATTCTTACAGAAGATGCCATTTCCTTGGGAAGAGATAATGATAATTTATCGACAATGTGCGTGTGTATACATGTTGCAGACGTGCCAGTAGAACTGCGCAAGGAAGCTGTTCAATGTGTGCTGCTACTCCTGCCAGATGAGCACAGGGAGGCACTCCAGACACTGCTGGAGTTCCTGGGACAAGTGTCGGCCCGCTCTGCCTGCAACCAGATGACTGCCAGCAACCTGGCAGTGTGCCTGGCCCCGTCCCTCTTCCACCTGCACCATGCCCCATCCTCCGCTACCTCGACCCGCTCCGCCTCCGCGTCTCCACGCCGCCGCAAGACCGTGGGCATCCCGGACCCGCGTGAGCTCAGTGAGAACAAGGCTGCCCACGACTGCCTGCTCTACTTGGTGCGAGAGCACAAGGACTTGTTTGTGGTGAGCTGACACATTACTCAGACATTATGCTTATAGAATGTATGATCTGCAACCAACATTCAACATTTTATAAAGATGATTACAGTAGAACCCTGTTAGAACGTTTTTCAAGGGACCTGTGAAAAAAAGTGTTACATGCAGGAAAATGTTATAAGCAGGAATCAATATTTTTACAGACATTAGTTTGTTTTTTTTACAGATATTTTCAGTCTACAGCTCAGTTATTATATTAAAAATAATACAGTTAAGAAAAATTTTACCCGACTTTTGGTTAATGTCTGAGAAAAAGGTGATGTTATATGCAGGAAATGAAAATACCAGTATTGTTATAAGCAGGAAATGAAAGCATTATGCTTTATGGAAAAATGGTGGGACCTTAGAAAAGTGATGTTATATGCAGGAAAATATTATATCCAGAAATGTTATAACAGGGTTCTACTACTTACACTGTCAACTTTATATCTGGCTAATCTAGGAGGGTGACACCACAGATATTCTATAATTATGTAAAATCCATAATTAATAATTTACACCCTCTTAGGTTTATTTTACTTACTTGTATATTACTGCACATTTTATTCCACAGCTCTCGTGTAGCATTTGCAGCATATTGCTAATATGCAAAATGGAAGTTGCAGTAAAAATATTATAAATTAAAAAAAAAAAAAAAAAAAAAACATTTTGAAGAACATAGAATATTTGAAATCTAGCAGATAATCAGGATTTTCACTTATAAACTTCTAGAGTATAATCGAGAGTTGACAAACTAATTCTTAAAGGACCAATTTTAGATGTCCTATCAAATTAAATGTGCTCTACATAAATTTTTTTTATGAAATATAACCTTTAAAATATATCATTTTAATTTTAATTGTTACAAACCAGTATTAAAAATTGGAAACATCTAGTCGAGCTAGTAACCAACAGTGAATATGGTGAATGGCTTCCAGGTACCAGAGGAGATGATGGCTCAGTGCCATTTCAATTACATGGAGGAGAGTGTACCAGTCGCGCTGGAAGAACTCGGGGCGGAGCTCCATCAAGATTGGAGGGGGTACCTTTACACCTGTACCACTGCCCTGCTTAAGGAGGCTCGTGAAAAGTGAGTTCCCTTTCTACACAACGGCAATAAAA
Organism: Medauroidea extradentata; assembly: GCA_003012365.1. Taxonomy (NCBI): domain Eukaryota; kingdom Metazoa; phylum Arthropoda; class Insecta; order Phasmatodea; family Phasmatidae; genus Medauroidea; species Medauroidea extradentata. Next base: position 42,223 of record PNEQ01047277.1, read on the forward strand.
ACATTAACTATCTTCTTAGTAATTGTTTTCATCTCAGTGACTCACAGAATATTCAAATACTCATTCTGAGATGCTATAAAATCAGTTTGGACTGTAGTGCACAATATGACAGGAGTTCATTACCCTAGAAGCTTCAAATTAAATAACTTCACATATGTTTCTGTCTTCAATTTTAGATTATGTATACAACTAAAAGGGTCAGTGGCACAGATAATTGGCAATACTAATAATAATGATCACTACCCTTTTAAAATCTGTATATACTTAATTGAGTTCTGCACACGGTCTTCAGTTTTTTCAAAGTATTTCATTTAATACTTATATTTAGATATTAACACAAGAAACAACATGTAAATTGCCTTAAACTGAGGATGTATTCTCGGAGTGTAGTAATTTTTTTTAAGATGTTGGATATACTAATTTGTTGGAGGCTAATCAAACCTTTGCAGTACATACAATAAATGCCAGACATTGTAAACTTATGAAATACACAGACTTATTTTATTTGAAATTATTTTCTAGCTACAACATTTTGAAAATACAGTACATAAATTACAGTGCTTACCTAATTTCAACTGTAGAAATTACAATTAAAAAAAAAATAGAGGATTGCCCAAGTACTTACAGGTGGTACTTGCAGATAGAAAACACATACACACAGATGGACAAACACATTTCTCCGCGGAAGCGGGGTCGCGTTTCCATGGAAAAATGTATTTGTCCATCTGTGTATATGTGTTTTATCTGTAAGAGTCCCTGTAAGCACTTGTGCAACCCTCTATTGTTTAAAATTGTAATTAGTAGCCTAGCGGCCTTATTCCCGCCATTAGTAGCCTAGCGGTCTTATTCCTGCCATTAGTAGCCTAGCGGTCTTATTCCCGCCATTAGTAGCCTAGCGGTCTTATTCCCGCCATTAGTAGCCTAGCGGTCTTATTCCCGCCATTAGTAGCCTAGCAGTCTTATTCCCGCCATTAGTAGCCTAGCGGCCTTATTCCCGCCATTAGTAGCCTAGCGGTCTTATTCCCGCCATTGTTCAACTATAGAAAATTATTTGTGAATTGTTTTGTTTTTTTCGAGTTTTTTGTGCAGTCAGTACTATTGTTTCTTGGAAATGTATTTTAGACTAGTGTGTACAACTTAAAAATAATTTCCTCCTAGTACGGTTCTGCTAAACTGCAAAATATCTACAGCGAACTGATAGATCACTGTTTTTCCCCATATATCAAGACTGGTATTAAAATAGTAAAACATTAATTATGTAAAATTTATTTTTTCACAAATAAATGTGATGTTATATCCAGGAAGAAGAGTCACATTTTCATGGTATTATTTATAATACAGTAATAAATAATTGTAAACAAAGTGTGTCATAAATTTTCTAGTGGAAAAAAAAAAGACATAATAAATACGATGAACCACTACCAGTAAAAATTTTAGTACTCTATAATCAAATCTCATTTTCTGTGGGGGCTAGGTGCAAATATTCATTAATGCAGTAAAGCAAAATATCTATTATTTCTATGTATTATTACCATATTAACAGTAATGCACAGTTGACATTTTAATACTGAATGAAAAAACATTTTAGTAATTCAATGAGTAGTATCCTACCACTCTCCTATAAACCTCTGAATTTACCTCTTGCATACTACCTACCTCATATCAATGAAAGTGAAACCACAGCATAAGTACTAATGTTTGGCGTGGCTTTGTTTGTTGGCTGGCAGGAGCCGAGGGTGGGTAAACGTGCCGTGCACAAGTGACCATCAGGTGGACATCGCCTACAAGAAGGTTGGGGACGGCCACCCACTTCGACTGTGGCGCGTGTCGACAGAAGTCGAGGCACCTCCCCAAGAAGTAATGCAGAGGGTGCTTCGTGAGAGGCATGTGTGGGACAACTCATTACTCAAGTGGCGTGTTGTTGCACGCCTTGATGCGCAGGCCGAGGTGTTCCAGTACGTGTGTGCGAACATGCCACCCCTGGCTGCCAAGGACTTCTGTGTTCTTAGGTGAGCAACAGAGGTTAGGTAGGCACTGTTGGTAAAATAGTGTCAAAATGTGTTAATTAGCACACTTATTCAATTAAAAGTTTAATAATGATCTATATAGTTAATTATTATGTTTTACCTGCTATTTCATAGATTTTGTTGTGAATTAAAAACTGAATTATAAAATACGTATTGCTAAATTACCAAATATAATATGATCTGAATTTTAAAAACCTAACCTTTAGGCAGCCTACATTACTGGAAAGAAACAAAATACATATTATACCCAATTACATTTACAAAGAATAGACTGCAATAATTTCTGTCAGGTTGTAATTTATTTTTTTCACACACACTCTTCTTATTTATTGCCAATCACGAAGATTATTGTGAAAGAAGTATTGTTCAAAATTGTGGAATCATGATACACATGGCTCATCTACGTATATATAGTATTGGTCTACTGGTTCCCCTGCAGTTTTTTTTTTTACCTCTGAAAACATTGCAAATAAAGATATCTTTAAACTACCCCTAAGCACCATATTCACTTTTATGTGTCTCGGGTTACGAAATTAAATTCAAATAATATTTTTGATGAACACCCAATTTAGTTTGTGTGAGTAATGAGAACACAATATAAGTTAAGTTCCTGCTCTGGTTTGTCTCATTTGTAACTAAATCACTCATCAAAGTGTTACATTTGCTTGTTACTTTTAAACGTGCCTTATATTACACAGGCAGTCATACTGTGTATTGGAATTTTCTTTTTGTCATTAATTAATGCATAAAATCTGATATAAAAATACTGTACCTTTGCAAAGCCTACGGTTCATGGGACTGCCTTCCATTTCCTTGCTTGTATGTGTGAAACTATCTCGTTAAAAATTTTAGATCTTTGATGTGTAGTAGCTAGTTTTCTTCTGTTGATAGTAAGTTTGCAAATAAAAATCTTTTAGACATTCCTTAAAATTGTTCTCATCAGTTTTACTGCAGCTTATGTTATTTTGGTGGCACGAACTTAGGCATTTATTGTGTTCTCAGCTGATTAGACAAACTTTTATCATGATACCACCAATAAAAATCTGTATATAGTTAGTTTGAAAGATTCTTGTAAGATGGGTGGTTACTGATTGCTGATTTTCTGGGAAGATGTAATGCTGGGCTGAAAATTAATCTTGGAAGAAACTATCTATCTGCAGGAGAAAAACAAGTCTGCCCATCAAGACTCGCATACACTAGACCCCCGATTTTACGAACCCTGGATTTAACGAAGGTAGCGATTCTACGAATACAATCTCAGGAACCCTCAAAAAATAACAAAATTATATGACAAAAAAATTGTAAGGAATTACGTTGACAATTAATAAAGCATACTGTATCTAATTCACGGCATTAAAATATGAATTGTAGAGTTGCAGTTATTACTTGGTAAGTCACAATATTAAAAATATAACAAAAATAGCGAAAATCCATTAAAAAATGCGGCAGTTACAGTTTGAAAACCGCGCAGCGGCGGTGGCGCCGCCTGTGCCAAGCCGGCCGGCCTGTCTCCAACTACGACGTATTAGTATCTATATTGAGGTCGTACTATAAACGCAAAGTTCCAGCGCATGCGCATGTGCTCATTTAACTATAGTACAGCCTCCTTCTAGACTGTTTCACGACGTCTTATATCTCTCTCGTCTCGCGCCGAATGAGTTTACTTTTTAACACGAACCCTATAAATAATAGCGTAATATTTTTCTTTATTGCGTTAACACCACATACGTACTTAAAAAAATTAAATTGGCGCATAATTTGCTTAAACAATGCGTTACTGCGTGTCGTAAAACGTGCGTTTCACAAGTGAGCACGATAATAGCGCTACCTATTATCCAAGTGTAGAAACATTTGTCTCCGGGTATGTCGATCTTGGAAAATAAATAGACGTTCGTCTATTACGTAATCCCGGAACTCCTAATTTATTTTTACCGCGTATACTGACTGTGAAAGTGATTATTTTCAATCACTTATACATGTAATTCTCGACGATTTTAGGTAAGAACGTCACAAAATGGCGTTTTTGGAACAACGTCGGTATATGCTACGGTGCCACTATCTATCTGCCATCTTGTGAACGTTCGTACAGTTGCGCTATCTGTCGGCGCTGCACGTTACTAGTATCTACGTTCTCGTACAATTCATCAACCACGTCCAGGGAATGTTTTTACGTTAAGTTATATAAAACTGCGCAATGAATTAATACATCCGCTTATTCCTTCTTTCTTTGGTGAATAATTTACAAGGGCATTTTACTAGTAAGGAATGCCTACTTTTTTTTTTTTTTTTATTAAACGCTACGCAAATCGGGCTATTCGCTCGTTAGAAGGCACTCGACAGCTCGGTTTTCTCTCTTTTTTTTTAGGACAAAGGTAAATCATATCTATTGTTTAGCGGCATTCTTTTGATCGCAAGACGTCTGCCTATTGATATAAATTTATATTTCAACTATCACTTGCGTTATTTTTCCGTTAAATGCTACGGAAGTCGGTCTATTCGCTCGAGAGAAGACACTCGGAATCTCGATTTTCTAATTTTTTTAGGAAAAGGATTGGTCATATCTATTGTTTAGCGGTGTTCTTTTGATCATAAGACGTCTGACTATTGATATAAATTTATATTTAAACTATCACTTGCTTTACTTTTCCGTTAAATGCTACGGGAGTCGGGCTATTCGCTCGAGAGAAGACACTCGGAATCTCGATTTTTTTCATTTTTTGGGGACAAGGGTCGGTCATATCTACCGCTCAACAGTGTGACGTCTGGCTACTGCTATCAATTTATGTTTACATTATTACGTTAATTAATTTCCCGCAAAACGCTACGGAAGTCGGGGCCTAGAGACACTTTGCAGAAAAAATGCAATTTTAAAATATTCTATTAAGGAAGGGAGGAGGGGGGGGGGGCAAAATAATCGGCTATCGAATTTACTAAGGTAGCAATTTTACGAATGAGATGAGAGGAACCGTGAATATTCGTAAAATCGGGGGTCTAGTGTATTCTGTAGTTTTATTGCTTTGGGCCTTGTTTCAGTTTGGGCACACATTCTAAGCACTTCAGATTAATTGTTGAACATTGGGTTTATTTATAATTGTTTTCTCACAAGAATCAATAATATGTTGTATACTTATTTCAGCTATTTAAGACTTTTTCTGCTGATTGCTACAGTGATAAAATATCTCGTCAATTGCAGTGATGTAATTGTGCCAATGGCACCAGTTTGACATGCCATAATTTTTTGTTCGGCTCCTTACATTTTTTGTTTGTCAGGGTAAATGTTTTTTTCCACCTCGAGCTTATTAAGGAATTTGGTTCATAAGTTTTGACACCAAAATTATGAATATAAAGTACCTCGCAGTCCATTACAAAAATTAAAAAACTGTAACTTAACATAATTTTTTCAAAATATTTTTCTATCGGGCTAAAATTTTAATACAGTAGTCCTAAAACATATGGTACATAGAAAATATTAGGTGTATCCAGTATATAATGGGAACTAGACTACTTTAGCCTGGACCAAAACAGTTCTTGATTACAACAAAATTTACAAAAAAATGTACAGTTTGTTGTGATAATGCAGTACTACACTGTGTATGTTTTTAGAAATTGATGCTTGTGAATTAGCCCAATATCGTACTAGATTACAACACATTCAAAATTGATTCTTGTTAATACCGAATTTGACTCTTAGTTAAATACATCAGTAAACCAGTAAGGTTTTGTGGTGGTATATATATATTTGTACTACTTCAAAGAGTACGTGTTACGTCCATGCAGGGTAACTTTAACTTTAAGTAATGATAGTTGTAGTAGAATCAAGTTAGATAACCTACATAATGAAAAATAAATTGTAATTACCTAAAGTTACTTACACTACTCTGGATCATATGACAAAAACAAACAAACATATGAATTTTACAAAATGCAAAAACCATTTCATTTTCTCTTGATCATATTTTTATCCTAATGCTAAAAAAACTTGAAACTGGAAACTAAGAGAAAAGATAGATTATGTGATGTATGTTTTATTTGCGGCTAGATCATGGAGGTCTGACTTGCCGAAGGGAGCATGCGTGATTGTGGAGACTTCGGTGGAGCACCCAGATGGCCCCGTCATGCTGGGAGGTGTCAGGGGAATTGTGTTGGCATCCCGGTACCTCATAGAGCCCTGCGGATCTGGAAAGTCCCGCATCATGCACCTGTCACGTGTCGACACAAAGTGAGTACCTACATCTGAAGCCAGGATACTAATTTTTCAAGGCACAACATACAAATATGCAGTTTGAAACAGCTTATGTCTATCAAACCTATTTGTTCATTTAACTGAAGCCCTACAGGGTGGCTAGCAAAACCTGTAAAAAAAATTCCCTGACTTTTCCAGGTCAGCTGCTCTTATTTCCCTGACCGACAAAATATCAATAAAATTAACCAGGTTGTACGATCGCGACAATTTTTTTTGTGTAAATATTAAGAATCACTACTCATCGTGTACTGGCCAAACTATTGATTTTAGACTTATAGTTTATTTATCAAAAATTTTTTAGGGATGTTATAAGTAGTGCTGCATAAAAAAACATTTTTGTTAGGTTAGGTAACAAATTTTTTTATGTAGGACTACTTCTAATGTCTCTAAAAGTCCTACGTAAAATTTTTTGTTATGTTGCCTAATTTAGGTTAGGAAACTTAACCTGACTTAATTTAATGTTATTAACTTAAACATAACCTAACCAAACTTAAAACCTAACCTAAAAAAAAAAAAATTACGTAGGACTAAGTACTTATACCGTCTGCAGAAAAATTTTTCACAATAAACTATATGTCTAAAATAAGTTGTTTGGCCAGTACACAATGAGTAGTGATACTCAAAATTTACTTTTTTTTTTGTGACGCTGAACACTACTTATCAACATAACTTCACATTGCAGAAATTCTATCATATCTTCATTAATTACAAAGCAACAAAGTCCTAGGAATATTCAAATACGACAATTTTCACTTATGTCAATTCATTCCACTTTTCAAATGCTGTGGTTGTGAAGTTATGGAGAGAAAAGCTCTTGACACCAGAATTAAAAACATTTAATAAGTTGCCTAAAAACAGATGTGTAATACCTGGTCACTACACCATCACTCTTTGAATCCCAAAAACATACTGTAGTGTGCATCTGTTGTTTTTGCGAAACTTTGTTCAGTGATTCATCGAAACAAACTACAACTTTCTTCCCCTCTAGCATTTAACTCATTTCATCCATGAAATACGACACAAGACCAAATGTGAAAAGCCTATCTTATCTCGCTGTAACTGAAGTTTCTTTGCTGTGACACTAATCTGGAAACATTGTTTCACATGGTACAGATTTGAAAAAAGCATCTAAACCTACCTTCATAGTTTAAACTCCCAGCTACTTAGGGTTTTCTGCCTTCAGTGGGGCTCATAACGGAACGCCGGCCCATGTTGCGTAAAGAAAAATTAACATTGCACGAATTGCACCTTGCAGAGTAATCAACAGGAACTTCGCGATTCATTTAACAGTAGTAGGATCGGTTAACCAATACAGTCTGTTTCTTCCTGCCATGACTGTTTTTCAATTAATTACGTTGTGGAACACTGAACATACATTTCTGGATATTTTTAATGTACTTATCATTTTCAAAAACACACACGAGATCACGTCACGCTATGCTGTAACTTTTTTAACACACCTTTGTCACTGCATGAGCCAAAAAGTTCAGGCGTGTTCCTCCATTACGCAGTACGGTAGATAAAATACAATTTAAATGTAAATCCACGGACTTTAGATATGTTCAGAAGATATAAATACTCGCACGAACGATATAAAAAAATATTCGTGCCATGCAAGTAAATAATAAACAACCGACAACTGACAACGATTAACAAACGTATCAGCATGCCGCATGGTAAGAACAAAAGCGAACTGTGGATCGTATGTTGCCAAGTCCACACCTTCAATTTCAACTACAAATTCTTGGGGAAAAACACCACAACTGTTTAAAACCCACTTTATTAACTAAAAATACATTAAAATTTACGGTATTTTGAAAACAGTACTCAAGAAACACCACGAGAGAGTAATATTTTACCATTGTGGAAACTTGAAAACTTCACAACACATTGTCAAGGAACTATTGGTCTGGCAACACTGGCGGAAACCACTAAAAATTCTGGTACAAAACGCCAAAAAAATTGTATTTGAGACGAAAAGCTGGTACCTCGCGTCAAATCCACTGTTCCACACGGTTCCACACAACTACAATATCAGTACGAAAAGATATTATAGAATTTTAAAATTGGTATACATACCAAGAAAATGGTACGTTGTGTTCATACCGCCCTCGGAAATGTTCGTTTACTAAATTTTGAAGTTCCAGGTTTTTTTTTAGAGAAATCCTTGACTTTTCCCTGACATTTCCAGACGTCTTAAATTCCCTGACTTTTCCCGGTTTTCCCGGTCGCTCGCCACTCTGCCTTAGTGTAAGTTTAAAGAGACGAACAGAAATGTTCTGCTTTTGCATTTTAGATAGTGTAAGTGGGTGACATTGGGATACTATCATACTATTTTTATTTTCCATGTTTGTCAACTGTGAGTGAATGTTAATGAAATATCACATGGATACTTATCATTTGGAATTACACTAGACCCCCGATTTTACGAATACTCACGGTTACTTTCATCGCATTCGTAAAATCGCTACCTTCGTAAATTCGATAGCGGCTTATTTTTGTTCCCCCCCCCCCCCACCCCCCTTACCATAACAGAAAATTTTAAAATTGCATTTTTTCTGCAAAGTGTCTCTAGGCCCCGACTTCCATAGCGTTTTACGGCAAATTAACTAACGTAATAATGTAAACATAAATGATATCAGTAGCCAGACGTCACACTGTTGAGCGGAAGATATGACCGACCCTTGTCCCCAAAAAATGAGAAAATCGAGATTCCGAGTGTCTTCTCTCGAGCGAATAGCCCGACTCCCGTAGCATTTAACGGAAAAATAAAGCAAGTGATAGTTTAAATATAAATTTATATCAATAGTCAGACGTCTTATAATCAAAAGAACACCGCTAAACAATAGATATGACCAATCCTTTTCCTAAAAAAATGAGAAAAATCGAGATTCCGAGTGTCTTCCCTTGAGCGAATAGACCGACTTCCGTAGCATTTAACGGAAAAATAACGCAAGTGATAGCTGAAATATAAATTTATATCAATAGGCAGACGTCTTACGATCAAAAGAACACCGCTAAACAATAGATATGATCAATCTTTGTCCTAAAAAAAAAAAAATAGAAAACCGAGCTGTCGAGTGCCTTCTCACGAGCGAATAGCCCGATTTGCGTAGCGTTTAATGGAAAAAAAAAAGTAGGCATTCCTTACTAGTAAAATGACCTTGTAAATTATTCACCAACGAAAGAAGGAATAAGCAGATGTATTTATTCATTGCGCAGTTTTATATAACTTAACGTAAAAACATTCCCTCGATGTTGTTGTGATGAATTGTACGAGAACGTAGATACTAGTAGCGTGCAGAGCGCACAGATAGCGCAACTGTACGAACGTTCACAAGATGGCTGATAGATAGCAGCACAGTAGCATATACCGACGTTGTTCCAAAAACGCCATTTTGTGACATTCTTACCTAAAATCGTCGAGAATTACATGTTTAAGTGATTGAAAATAATCAATTTCACAGTCAGTATATGCGGTAAAAATAAATTAGGAGTTCCGGGATTACGTAATAAACGAACGTCTATTTATTTTCCAAGTTCGACATACCCGGAGACAAATGTTTCTACACTTGGATTATAGGTAGCGCTATTATCGTGCTCACTTGTGAAATGCACGTTTTACGACACGAAGTAACGCATTGTGTAAGCAAATTATGGGCCAAGTTAATTGTTTTAAGTACGTATGGTGTTAACGCAATAAAGAAAAATATCACACTATTATTTATAGGGTTCGTGTAAAAAAGTAAACTCATTCGGCGCGAGACGAGAGAGATATAAGACGTCGTGAAACAGCCTAGAAGGAGGCTGTACTATAGTTAAATGAGCATATGCGCATGCGCTGGAACTTTGCGTCTATAGTACGACCTCAATATAGATCCTAATACGTCGTAGTTGGAGACAGGCCGGCCGGCTT